>JAOWBF010255908.1:0-21502 GCA_028566175.1 Vinca major
TAAAGGATTAATAATATTATACTTTAAGCCTTTCTTACTTAGAATCTTACTTATATGCCTTACTTAAGGCTATAGACCATAAAAATAATGATACCTAGGACTTCTAGTATATCTAAAGATGTGGTATTTTAACCTAATACCTTATAGGGTGTGATTAAAGTGAGAGAACTTATTAGGGAGGAGTAGTAATGAATTAATATCCTCTATAAGTAGGGTTAACCTATTAATAGTATTATAGCGCCTTATAGAGTGATCTAGTAGGCTACTAATAATTAATAGGTAAGGAGTAAGAGTAGTCATTATATAGCCTATGCGGAATAACTATCTACTCCTGAACTATCTAAAGACGGCTAGTGTATAGGAAGAAGTGAAATGCTGAACGCCTAAACTATAGGAAATGCTAGAGGCGCGCAAGCGCGCGTAACACTAGCTACTACTCCCCCTAGTAGTTTTAGTAGTATATAGATAGCTCTTAGAGTAGCCTTGAATGGAGTCTTTAGTTCTCTCATCTTACTTCGTCACTTGGAACCCTGTCTGAGGGAGTGGTGACAGTGACTCCCTCCACGTTGTTTTCTAGTTGGTGGATTCGCTCACGGCCGACGTGGCCAAGGAGCATCGGACTTGACAAGGGTGTGCCAGGAGCCAGAGTCTCGGAGCAGTAAACGCTTGTCCGGGGAGGCAACTTTGTAAGGCTGGCGCGAAGAAGCGATTCCTGGCACAGCAGCAGGAATTTCCCATTCACCGGCGCGCTGCATCTGTTTGAAGAGCTCCGGATACCGGAGAGAAACTCATCTCCATATTCTTCCGTGATACAAGCTCCAATTTGTTCGTGTTTCTTGAGTGTGGTCGCCTTCTCTTTTGAAGCCATCATTGAGAAATTCTGCGTGGTAACGAGGCGTAAGACGCGGGAGGCAACAGGTGTGGCGCGGAGGATTGCCTGGTCGTAGTCGTACATCTGAATCGGCACAAAAACATTAGCCAAAACCTGGTTACAAGGGCAGATTGCACACACAGAAAACGCAAAGTCCGTCCGTTGAGAGAGGCCTTGGCCCTTTGGCGCTTTCGCACTGCGTTGGCCGTGATGTATTCAATATCCTCCAACTCCTGCGCAGACGTCATGTGCTTCACGCCCGCCTACACGGAGACCTCTTCCTGTTCCACGCCTGGGGGCTGGGAACGGGCCTCCACTTCGCCACCTCATATCCAGCAAACAACACCGAGTATGGGTTCAAGACACGAAACCAGCTGGTGGTCTTTAAGCACGCTTTAAACCGCGAGATGTGCGTCTGGAGGATGGACAGCAAGCCAACCGGATGTCTTGAGCTTAGGAAGGTCTTTGGTTACAATCCCCAGAATTTGCTGGTTATCGCACCAAATAGTGGGTGGCGATTCCAGGCGTAGGTGGAGATTCTGAAAGAGGTTCTCCTACCAAACAATCTCGGTTCCAGCTCGCGAAAAAGACAAGAAGACAGCTTCGGTAGTAGACTTCGTATCGGTTGTTTGAGGTAGAGCTCGGCCGGTCGGTCGTACTGTGTGGCAGCCAGTTGGTTGAAGTCTTGATCAAGCTGGACGTGTCTCTGACCAACCTCGTGCTGAAAGTGATTGTCGGCCTGAGAGAGAGTGGGAAGGGCGATGCGGCGTACTCGTCATCAACGCGTCCCCGTACTGCACTCTGTCGCTCCTCCACGGTATCGACGAAACCTCGTCTCGATTGTTCCGCAGCCGCTACGACTTGTCCTTCTCCGTTTCGACGTTAATGTGAATGGTAGTCAGCCCAATCACGCGCCTTACAACAGGGAGGGGATACCACCTTTGACTTCCAGGCGCGTCCGCTGGTGTAGACAACACTCCGAGAGCGCCGATGGAGACGACGCGACGGACGACGGCTTTCAACCACCTCATCCGCCGCCGAAATCTTGGATATCGAGCGATGGAGGCGACACGACAGCTCTCACTCCATGAAGCATGAATAGTTGCAGAGAGCAGAGTGCAGACGGAGAGGAAGTGAGTCACGGCGAAATTCGGCCACTTGGCGGGACGCCAAACTTTAAACACTGACCGCTGACGCGACGCGACGCGTCCGTGACTCGCCGAAGCGTGACAGTGGCTGGGATGTTGCTTTTGAGTGCCAGAATTGTGCGGTAGATGGGGGAGTTTGGAGAAGGTGGAGTGTCGGCAAAGATGGAACTCAGACCCTGCGGTGGTTCGCGACGATGGTTGCGCTAAACAAACCCGATCGCTTCGACTTATTCCTGAAGGGTCGTTTTCTTGTGACGAGAACGAGCGGAGTGGCTGGATTGCGCTGGAAATGTCAAGATTGTCGCGAAGCTTCACGCGTCGCCGGCGCTGTTCTCTCGCGGCATCTCAAGCTGTCGCTCAAGTTGATCTGAAGGTGAGAAGTCAAGGGAACACGAGGACATATCTTTCCTGCGCACTGCAAGTGGCAGTCACCTACCAGACATCGTGAGCCAACAAGTCCTTCACGGCAAAGTCAAATGCAGAAACGGAAACTCGAAAGGCACGGAACAGCAGTTTGGGGATACAAAATTGGATCTCAGTGTCTTCGGATGAATTTGAGTAAGAGCATAGCTATTGAGTGATCACTCCTCGAGAAAGAGCATCGTCATTGAGTAGACAGAGCAGTAGTCCACACAGGAGCGCCAGTATGAGGGCAGCCATTGAGTAGGCCAGTAGTCCAGAGTCCAGCAAAACTTTCGGCCCTCCCACTCCCTCCGGGCGGTCAGAACGAACCTACTCAACGTAGAGAGGAGAATAGAAGTCTCCGATGGGAGGCAGAATCGGCAACGGGACAAGTTGGAGGGCGTATGGCTCTCCGTTGACCATGCCTGCACCTCCTCCTTAGGGGATGCTTGGAGTGCGTCAGGTCGGCTTGCCGTTGTGCGATGAGTGAAGATGGCGAAGAGATCGCTTGCCGGAGGGTCCCAGGAGAAGGAGGGATTGTAGGGTGGAGAATGTGGTCCTGGCGATGGCAATGACCAATGATTCCCCAACATTTAGTCCAATAAATCCGGTTGACTTCCCGCGTAGTTGGGTGCGGAAAAGTGTCGTTGAAACTGGGTTTTGGTCCATTCGCCAAAGTTCTGAATGCTTGCAAAGGCGTCACCTTTGGTCTTCGTTACTGACAAATGGCGTAGGTGTGAATAGTCGTCCACGAATACCACCCCCCAACGGCAGCCTTCATGGCTGACAACAAGCGGCCCGAATACGTCGAAGTGTACGCGGCCGAAAGGCGCGTCTGCGTGAGGCATTGGCTTGTATGAAATAGTCTGGTGAGATTTGGCGACTTGACATGGTTCGCAATGGAAATCAGGATTGCCGGTAATGACTAGCTGTCCCTGACGCTGGAGCTCGTTGAGCGCGCCGGTGCGGACATGGCTGAGTCGTTGGTGCCATGTTTCATACGTTGCTATTAGAGGTGTCGTCACGGCGAACGTTCGCGTGGTCGTTGCATAGTCGTCATTGACGACCATTAGAATGTTCACCCCTGAACCATCAGGGCAGGCCGCAATAGCCGTTCCATGGTTTTGCGTACACAACGTGGAGGTGAGTTGGTCCAGATACAGTCCTTTGCGCTTGAGTTTTGAGGCTGACACAAGACAACCGACAAAAAGCTCTTATGCCGACGATTGCTGAGACCATGGTGGTGGCCACAGGACAAGGACCGGGGGAGTCAGGCTTTGGCGAGTTTCGCAGTAAACCAGCCGCATACCGCCTGATTTGTGTGCGTCTTCTTTGGTGTCGTATAAAACGTGATATGTACGAATGTGACAGAGCCAGAGGTTGGGAGAGTGATCAGGAGGGTAAGTTCATCCAGGTTTGCATGGGGAAGATCGCGGAGTGTCGGATACTTCTCCATGAGTTCCCCATCGCTTTTTCACCGTTGGTCGCGTTGAGCAGCATGGCTGCCACAATGAGACGCCACGGTTCCTGGTAGACCTCCTCCTGGATCAACCCAAAGGTTTCGGCCGTCGTTGCGCCAGTAGCAGGGCGGGCTGGTTTAACCGGCGAAAAGTGGGTTGAGTAGTCGATTCCCACTTATATGGAGGGGGGATTTCGACTTGGAATCGCAGCCGTCGTATCGGGTGCCGTGAGTAGCGTATATGAGTCCAGCTTCCTGGCACTGCAGCAGGAGTGCGCAGTAACTTCCCATCGGCGATGTTTTTGGCCATTGGCCCCCAGTTCGCGGGGCTTAAGTTAGTTAGCCGTCTTGCGAGCCTTGCGTGCTGGAGATGGGATCGTCCCAAATCATGCTGCAACAAGGCGATGATACGGAACGACCTGCCGCGCCGGAGCGCTTGACTGTTCACCGACGGCAGCCCATGATTTGGGACCCCATCCGGCGCTCCTCACTGTCGCCGCCAATCCCGCTGCTAGGGCCTGAGGTCTCGTCTCCCGTCTCCGCGTGGATAAGGCTGAACTTAGCCCCTGCCGAGACTGACGAATATTCCGCCGATATATCAGGTACGTTGCACCTGCGGAGGCGGCTGCCGTGGTAAAGTCGGCGAGGGTTCCGTGTGCGATATGATCGAATGGCCCAGTTATAGTCTGGGCGCTGGAACAAGGACGCTTGTTGATGCGTCTACAAGCATTGAAAGTGATGCTTTGGGAATATATAACGGCTGGTGGAGCAGCGTCAGCAGTGTTCTTGCCAAGAACGGATGATGCTGGAGTACTCACAGTCTTCCCGCGAGAGGCTCCACAAGCGCAGTATTTCAGATGCGCCAATAATACACATGGCGCGGAGAAAAACGCTGATCGAAGCGCCTCGCAAGTCTGAAATCGACGTTCGGCAACAATGCGTGGTCTGAGGGAGTACCGTTAGCATTCTTTTCAATCTAGTGTCGATTTCCGAGCACTCACGAGTATTCCACGCTGCGCCGATGTCGATACAATAGCAAAGTAAAGCAAAAGATGTTTTTGGTGTTTTGTGATTTTCCGGTCGTGGCGTCGTCAGTCGTCTGGGGATGGGCGTCAGCAGTTGCATCTTGAAGCAATGGACATTGAGTACTCACCAAACCCTGGGCACGACGTCCTCTCATCCTCCATCCACTCCTTATCCTCCTTCACACACCCACCTCCTACTGTTCAGGCTCGTCCTTGACCTGAACCTTCTCGGCGCCCTGCACACAGGGACTCAGTCGGTAGACAGGCTGCGAGGATTCGCGCTTGACGGAGACGTGTGCGGCTTGCTGAGCCTTTTCTGCACCTGCAGAGACGGTCGGTGATTTGTGTTGTTGGCGCGGCTCGTGCTGCCTGCGAGCATTGTTGTACGGGTGGTGTCGCTGGTCGGTGCGGGTCGAGGCGATGCCGCCGCGTCCGCCGCGTCTGCTGGATGCGTTCCGTGGACCGGTGGGGATGGCTGCGGTCGGTGTGACTGCAGTCGAGGCGATTCCGTCGCGGCGTTCGAGCTGTTCGAGCTGGGCGACGAGGGCCTTGGCCGACTTGACGTCGCGCAGATTGTTGGAAGACTTGCGCAGCTTCTCCAGCAGCTCCGGCGAGAGGCGCAGCAGCCACTTGTCGATCTCCTCGCGCTCGCCGCCGTTGACGTCCCAGTCGCCGTTGATGTCGACGTAGCCCAGCTTCTTCTCGACGGCCTTGATGCCCTTCTTGAAGCTCCGGAACGACTCGCCGGGCTTCATGCGCTGGCCCCAGTAGCTCTTGGCCAGGTTGACGTGGTGCTCGAGCTGGACGCGCTGGACCTGGTCGAAGAGCTGGTCGAGCGTTGTGAGACCTGTCTTCAAGTCGTTGGTCCTTTCGCCGAGGGTCGAGAGCAACTCGGGCGTGAGACGGGAGAGCCACATGTCAATCTTTTGCTTCTCGGGCATGCTAGAGAAGTTGTAGCCCAGCTTCGCCTCTAGGACGCGGACGCGCTCTTGAAAGTCGTCGAGCGACTCATCGTCGCCCATGCGAAGGGCCCAGTAATCATTGGAGAAACACAGTCGAGAAGGTGCTGGGGAAATGTCCGTAAAAGGAGTGGACGACATTGTTCTGGTGAGGATGGCTCTCCTCGCCTTTATACACCACAGAACCAACCTGGAGCTGCGAGCCCTGGCTCTCGAGTGGAAAGCAATGTGACGAGTTGACGACGAGACAGCGGTGAATGTGATTTGTGACGCGTCGAAGTTTTTGGCGCGCGACCGAGCGGACGGGTGCGTGGGTCAGTCTGTCCGCGTCGAGTCAGTCGGCCGGGGTGTTCGAAAGTGGATCCTTCGCGTCCACGTCGAGTGCAGAGCCAGAGACAGGTCGCAGCGTCGTCCGGGCGCCCCCATCACATTGCCCGATGCGGAAAAGTGTTGTCCCCCGGCGCGTTTGCGGCGCGTCTGCCGGCAGAGGCCATCGACCTGTCAGTCACGCATTTCGAGCATTGTCAGCGGCATCACGCGTCAATGGGCAATGGGAAGTGGTGGAATTGAATTCGTTCTCCAGATGCACTGCTATCGGTTTGCTGTCGTTTGCCTCACCGCCAGATTGATATCCCAGCCGGCGGAAATTGGCGTGGTGGAGAATGACCGGGGCAACCGCAGCGGCTGCAAGCATGGCGGCGTCGTCCAGCGGCTGCGGAAGCGCAATCCATGTTTCCACGACCAGAACACACTGCATTTGATTGATCTCCACCTTGTTGAAGCCATTGATTGATGTTGGAGCTGAATTGCTTTTTTCGGATCACGCCAGGACCTGGGTTTGAGATAGCAGTCAGCGGCTACGGAAGCCAACCCTTGCTCCGCGGTGACAGCTCACAGAGACTGCATTTGCGTGAGGTGGTCCACCTTGTCGAAGCAGTTGATTGATGATGAAGTGCCTTTCCCGGAAGGCTTCCGCGTCGGGTGTCACAACGAAAGTCTCCGAATCCCAAAAGGCACACACGACAGACACCTTGCCGTTCCCCCATCTCCCGTCCTGCCTCAACCATCCAATTGCAAGCCTGCGATTCCTTTTCTCCCATATCGTTCTTTGTGATTCATGCATCCTCCGTGCAGACGATCTGTGTAAGGCTCTCTCGATGGGTATGGTCAGTCGCTTCGCCGTCTCTATCCGCGACGCTTTTCACGGCGCTCCGAGCGGATCTTCTTGCGCTTGCGAGGCTTCTCGTCGACGTCCGAGGAGTCGGCCTCAGCCTCGTCACTGTCGACTTCAACATGGCTCCTCTTGCGCTTACGCGACTTGTGCTTGATGGCGGGAGGAGAGGCAAGCTGCTCGTCCTCGTCTTCGACCTGGCGACTCTTTTTCTTGCTCTTGCGACGCTTCTCCTTGACGACTGGAGTGGCAACGTACTCTTCCTCTTCCTCGTCGTCGTCTTCCTTGACTTTGCGACTCTTGTCTCCCTTGCGCGACTTCTTGACGACCGGAGGAGAATCCGCCTCTTCCTCGTCAACCTCAGCTTTGCGACTCTTCTTGCGCCGAGGCTTGTCCTTGAAGGTGGGAAGCGGGGCTTCCACCTCGTCATCGTCGTCTTCCAAGTGAACCCTCTTCTTTAGCTTGCGTGGCTTTGCATCGACGACGGTGGGCAGAGCTACCTCCTCATCCACCTCTTGCTTGATCTTGTGACTCTTCTTGCGCTTCTGAGTCTTTTCCTCGACGGCTGGAGGTGGAGACTCCGGCTCCTCTTCTTCGTCTGCTTCTTGTGCATGGCGGCTTTTCTTGTTCCTGCGAGACTTTTCTTTGAAAGTTGGAGGCACATCATTCTCAAGAAAGCCAATCCAACGTACTCGCTCCACGGCTCGAGGGGAAGACTTCTGCTCCTCCTCTACCTCCTCTTCCTGTGCACGGCGGATCTTCTTCTTCTTTCGAGACTTTTCCTTGGCCGCCGGAACCGTGGCTTCTTGCTCTTGCTCTTCGTGGCCCTCGGCCGCCAGGCTCTGCTGACGCGTTCCTTTGTTGTCGACAGACTGAGTCGCGGCCTCTTGCTGCGCAGCCATGTCCTTGACCCGAATGTCCCACCAGTATCGGGACAACAGAGGGTTCTGAATCAATTCCTCCCACCTTGGACCGAACTCGACTTGTCGCAGGCATTCCAGCAATTCCTTCTCTGTCTTTACGTTTTCCAGACCGTTGCTGTGAATCCGGAGCAATTCAAGCTCGGCGGGCAAGAGGCGGACGAGCCACGAGTCGATGCGACGTCTCTCGGACAGCTCCTCTGGGTCGTCGATGTCGAAGTAGCCCAGAAGCTTCTCGCGCTTGTCGACTTCGGCCTCGAACAGCGCCCAGTTTTTGCTCTTGGCAAGGTTGAAGCAGATCGACACCAGCTCCCTTATCTCATTGACCCGGTCTTGAAGCTCGATTCTGCAGCATCTTTCAAACAGATGATAGACGCTTTCGAACTTGAGCGTTCCTTTGTCTTCAGTCCGGAGCTTGTGGAAAAGGTTGATCGTCAGGCGCGAAAACCACCACTGGATTGTTGCCTGGTGGTCCGAAGTGTCGGGTTGAAAGCACAGATTCTTCTCAAGGTTGCGGACACGCCAGTAGAAGTCCTTGAATTTCTCGTCTTTGCGCATGCGGATGTTCATGTACTCCGGCGGCAGCTGGACGCTGGGCTGTCCGTTGGCGCGCTGAACGAGCGCCATGGCGAGAGCGTGGCTCAAACTTGAGCGGAAACTATTGCCGGATGTCAGAAGAGTGCAATCAACGTCAAAAACCTCACCAACTTACCAAAACGCGTCGTTCGTAGAGCCGGCGCTCAAGGTGGAGGTGGTGGTGGTGGTGAGAAATCGGTGTTGCGACGTGGCGGCGCCAAAGTAAACAACACCGGCGGACGTGACTGGTTTGGCCGAGAGAGGCGGCGCAAATGTGCGCCCGAAGCGACACCCTATGGCCTATTTGGGCTTGGCTCTTTCTGCGACGCGTCCACTCGCGTCTCCTCCTCTCGGACTTCAGGCAAAAGACCTAGAAAGATGGGAATGGATACATGGGCGCGTGTCCCAAGATGTTGTTGGCTTCTGCAAAATGATCGTGTAGACCGGCGGCGACCTGTTCCAGCGTCCTTTGCTCTTTCTTGCGTTGTTTCCACTCACGATACCTCAGTTTGTCTCTTTCTCGGCGGTGGGGAGTCTTCTCCCTGCGCGGCTTGTTCTGGATGGGTGGGAAGGCGGCAGTGAATAATGGCCGCTGCTCAGGGCTGTCTTCTGCGGTGATTTCGGGTTTCGTGTCCTCCATTGCTTCGCCATCTTGCGCCTGTCCTTGGTACTCCTCCATCACTACCTCGTAGACGCGAGTCTGCCCGTCGCCGTCTTCTTGCTTCAGCTCGCTGTGTTCCACCGCTCCAGCATCCACCTCACCATTATCTCCCCGCGGACCTCGTTGGTCACTTGGCTCGTTTCCCTGCGTTTCCCTCCTTTGCGCCTCAATCTCGTCGAGCTCACGCAGAGCGGCAAGCAACTCCCTCTCCGTCGAGATGTTCTTGAGACTGTTTGTATGGCACCTAAGCCGCTCACGATGCTCGCTCCCGATGCGTACGATCCACTGGTCGACGATTCTGTTTTCGGAAATCCAGTTTGGCTCGGGCATGACATACTGCAGCGTCTCCTCGAAAAGGCTGACCCGGGCCTGGAAATCGCCAAAGGTTTCGCCCGGCCTCACACGCAGCGCGCCGTACCTCTTGGCTCTCCTCACTCTATCATCGAATTCAATCTTCCGCACCGTATCAAACACGCCCCCAACAGTCTCGAACTCGAGCTGCTGGCCCGTCTCTTTCTTGAGCCTCTCGATCATGCGCGGCTGCAGACGGGCGAGCCATAGGTCGACAAAGGGCTGCTTCTTGGGGCTTTGGGGCTCCAGGTCGTAGCCCAAGCTCTTTTCGACCTTGTAGATCCTCCGGCGGAAGTGGTCAATCCTTTCGTCCTCCTCCATCCGCATGCTCCAGTATTCTTTGGAAAGATCAAGCCGAGAGCCAGGCTGGGCCTGTTCTGCGGCCATGGCGGGCGGTGTCCCAAATCGAGTGGTAGATGGCGGGCGGTGTCTGGAATCGGAGTGGAAGCTGTAGCGGATGATGAGCTCTCTCTAATTGACAGTCTGTAGATCAAGGGTACACCGATAGCAGCACAGGACGAGACTGGCAATCCTTCGAGTGGTGAGGTGGTGGTGCGGGAAGACGCGTCGCAGGTCGTCAAAGTAAACGGCACACGCGATCTGCACTAGTCCCAAAGCGGCAATCTAAACGAGGCGCGTCACAGTCGCGTCTAGGTGAAGTATGAGACTCCATCATGAACACATGGCACTACAGAGAGCTCTTGTCCCAAAAACATGGCTGGATCTACACTACACCTCCTTTCTGAGCACAGCTTCCTCCATCCGTTGAATCGCCGTCTTCTTGCTGCGGCCTTCAGGTCTCCTCTTCATGGGTAACGCAGTCTCCTCTTGATCATGTTTCAATTCACCATCTTTCCCCTTGTGCCGCTTCGGCTCACCCTCGTCATCAGAGAACCGCTTCGCGTTTGCGCTTCCTCTTGCGTTTACGAAATTTCTCCCGACTCTTCTGCGAGCTGCATTAGATACTCGACCAGGCTCTTCTTTCCGCAGACAGCATCCGTGCCTGGTGGTATTCGGGTACTTTGAGATTTCACAGCGTCTGAAAGCCGCGAAACCAGGCTTTCGGCTTCAGCTTGGTGCCCTAGTTTTCCACACTCACGGCATTCATCATTCACCGAAGCATCCAAGCCCTTCCATTGGTCGATGTAATCTGATAGCCGTTCCTGCCACCCTATCACGCGTGCGCAGTACTCTCGGGGCAGCCCAACTCTTTTCAGGAATATGAGTCAAAGGGCTCGCTTTTGTACTTGGTAAGCACATACAAATTCGAAATATCTATGTCGCCGTTGCGGTGGGATTGGTCGCCTCGGGCTTCCACGTCTCGCAGGCGTTCGATGAAGTCGTCCAGGTATTCGACTTTCTTCGTTTGCAGCTTACAGTGCAGCTGCGAAAGAGCCGCTGGATCCCACTCCCACTTCAAAAACTACGGTGGACCTGTCGTATTGTCGGTCGTGTTTGTTGGTCCTGCGTCTCTTCTTCCCCGTCCCGGATCGCTTCGCCCGTCTCCCACTGACGTAGCAGAGCCGAGGGCTGTGAGAGCTGGGCCTATCAAGGGGTATCGAAAGATCCTGTTGGTCTTGGGTCACTTAGCCCCTCTCCTGGGTCACTCAGGCCCTCTCCTATCGTCTCAGCGACCCCGAAGGCTTTGATAATCGAGCTTAGAAAGAATGTGTCGTAAGATCTGAGGAAAAGGAGTTTACCAATCCAGCAGAATACAGGTGGCGCAGGGGATAGGATACCTTGTATCGGGATGGCTGGTGTTGCGGGCTACGGTGGATTCAACTTCAATCTCAACCTCGTCACGACCATTCGCCAAGTAAAGCATCCGCAATGAACGCGACGGACACACAGGACCTGTGCGGGCAATCAGTGGCAGAGAAACGGCGTTGCAGGCTCAGAGACGGTTGTTCTGACACTACGGCAGCATTGTACATTTCGTCTTTCCACGCCCAACCGATCTGTCGTCAATCACTTTGTCATTTCACCCTCGTCCCGGCCCCTCGATGCTTCTTCTTGACGACCTCGCACTCGCCACCATCCGCCAAAACATGCTTGCGTTTGCGTGAATCGTTGTGGGCAGGTGGCCGTGGTCTTCTCTCATTGCCCGACCGCGCCGCTTGGGCCCGTTCTTCCGCCAAATGCTTGTCCATATATGCCACCATCGACGTCTCTCCCATGGCAGCTTTTAAGCCCCACGGGGTACTGATCAGGCGAGAAATCTCAAAGTCCGAGAGGCGCGAAAGCAACATGTCATTATGCCGTCGCTCTGCGACGTCTTTGCCGCTGTAACCCAGCCAATCGTGGTAGGAACTCACGCGCTGGAGAAATTCTTCCAGTCCCTCGTCTGGTTCCATACAAAGTGCTCGATACTCGCGAACCTTTGGGATTTTTTGCAGTACGCAGGCACGTCTCGCGAAGTGCTCTACCGAGCCGACGGGTGCGTATTTTTGTTTGCGCAGCAAGGAACGCAAGGATGGCGTGAGGCGAGAGAGCCAGAGGTCGATTTGTTGTTGCTGTGGCATAGCCTTGGAGTCGTAACCCAGGGCCTTTTCAATGTCGTAGACTCGATGTAGAAATTGCTGTAGTGGTTCGTCTTCTTCCATTTGCATCGCCCAGTACTTTTGTGAGAGCGCGTCCCTTTTGGCCTTGGTGCCCAGTTTACTGACCCCCCTTTTTCAGATGCTGACCCCCCCTTTCCAGATGCTGACCCCCCCGCCTATTTAGGTGTAGCCTACAGGTGCTCTGCTCACTCCCTACTACCTTTAGATATTTGAAGTTATAGGCGCCGCCTCTAATTAGCTCACTTAGGCTAGCACTGGTGCTCCACCAGCTCACTAAGTACTATAATTATCCACTTACTACATTTAAAGTTGCTACCGGTGCCTTTAATTAGCCGTCTCCGCCTAAGTAGCCCTCACCTCCACCTTCTCTATCACCACTCACCAACCCACGTCTCTCACCAAACAACTCCCTCCCACCACCTTACACACGCGCCAAAACCACCGCCCACGTACTTCAAGCTACTTAAGGCGTTTAATTCACAATTAGAGATGAACTAGGATGAGTGGGACCCGTCAGACTTTGAAGTATAGGAATAGAATCAACACCATGGATTGCATACAATTTGCCTAATTCAGTAATCAAGACAGCGGCGACGCGACGACTGCGGCCAATTAGAGGCTGCGCCTACAACTTCAAACATCTAAAGGCAGTAGGGAGTGAGTAGAGCGCCTATAGGCTACACCTAAATAGGCGGGGGGGGGTCAGCATCTGGAAAGGGGGGGTCAGCATCTGAAAAAGGGGGGTCAGTAAACTAGCGGCCTTGGCCTTGGGCAGACTTGAACGATTTGTCGATCCGTTAGGCTGGTCTCTTTGGATACTGCGGAATTGTGCCATGGTCGCAACGATTTAGAAAGCCGTAAGACTTGTCGATGTAAGAGTGATCAAGTAGCTGAAACAAGAGTTGCTGCGGGGCACAGGCTTTGGCTCCGACAGCAGATTCCCCGCTTACTCAATCCAACCCTTTGCCAAGGAAGTTTGCAATTTAAAGTTGGCTGAGACTGGCACACGCGTCTTTTGCGGGCGACCATTTGACAGTTCAGTACGGCTCACTACGACGCTGCCTGCGTCGCTGTTGACGAGCTGCAGCGCCGCTGCGTCGAGGTGTATCGTTGGCGTTGGTGTTGGATCTGCTCACAGATGGCGGCGGCGTTGCAGGCTGCATTGTCTGCGGTTGCATTGGGCATTGGATGCGGCGGGTTTGGCGTCCACGACAGCTCTTCTGGTCTACGCACTTGATAGAGTACGGTAGCCCAGGAAGAATGGACCTTGCTCCGCGCAGCCGCGTCATCCTCTTCGAATGCGATCTGGAAGTCAAGCGGCCCGGGGCTCAAAGGTTCGGGAATTCCCATCTCGCAAAGGTGTGCGAAGATGTCTAGGCAATCAGAGATTTCGGTAAAGTTCTCGGTACGACGTCGAAACAGGGAGTACACGCTGGGCGGCAGGCGGGCGAGCAGCATGTCTATCTTATACCGGTCGGAAAAGGAGCCACGATCAAAGAATTCGCCGTGGGCACCGACAAAGCTTTGTAGCGAAGGGAGGATTGCCCGGCTCTGCAGATTGTACGCCAATGGTAGACCCGGTGTCGTGGGTTCTGGCGTTTCCCATAGCCGACGACTGTTGGCCAATCGCAGGTCCGCTGCTTGGATTCGATGGACTATGTTGAATAGGTCCTGTAC
The DNA here is from genome assembly GCA_028566175.1 of Vinca major. Taxonomy (NCBI): domain Eukaryota; kingdom Viridiplantae; phylum Streptophyta; class Magnoliopsida; order Gentianales; family Apocynaceae; genus Vinca; species Vinca major. Next base: position 13,782 of record JAOWBF010255908.1, read on the forward strand.
AGTTTTTAGGTCGTCAAAGTCATTCGTGCAAGCCTGTATCCTCTCGACCAGTTTGGGCGAAAGACGCCTGAGCCACATGTTCACCTTTCCTTCTTCAGCAACATTGCTGAAATCAAAGTGCATTCTTTGGTCAACCAGTTGCACTGTCAATTTGAAGGTTTGAAAATCGTCGCCATCATCCATTCGCGTTGTCCAGAACTCATGTGCGAGAAGTTGGTGGACCCCCGGATCCATGTCGACGGACAATTCCCGGCTTGCAGCCATAAGGCCAGGCTCTTCAGGTTTGACGGGGCGAGATTGAATGGAGCAGATGACTTGGTTGACTAAGACGACCAGGTAGAGGTCCGACAGCGCTTCGTGACAGGAGCGACACTCGTCCGACGCGCTCCCGGCGGAAGAATCGCATGTTGATGTACTTCGGTTGCGCACTTAATACTGTGGCACCTGATAATCCTTAGCAGCAGAATCATGCAAAAAGACTTTCGTTGAAGTTAAAGCAAGTCGCCTTTTCTCCCTTCGAGCAGCAGGACCAGCTCTTACTGCCGCCAATTTTGCTGCCAGCGCCGGCGTCGATTCCGACGGTTTCCACCACGGCCACCGCGGTTATGATCGGCTAAATTGACGTTGGCATTCGGGCTGCTTCCCGCAGATGGCAGCGCTGTTTCAGGGATCAGAGGGCCTAGCACAGTCGGTGTCGTTGACGAGTTGTTTCCAGCAGATGGCAGCGTGTCTACTGCGATGAGTGGCCCCAATACAGTTGGTCTCGGCGACGAGCGGTCTCTAAGAGATGGCAGTGTTTCTACAGGTACCAGGGGACCCAACACCGTTGGCATCATCGAAGGCTCTGTCGAATGGTGGGGCACTTTTGTCGCTGGGCCTTCGGTCATGTCCCAAACTGAGGGCATGTATTTGCGCTTGTTGGGGTTTTCTTTCTAGAGCTTTTCTCGCTCCATCTGGCAACGGATGCATCCGCATGGTGCATCGTCGTCGCTGGGAGGCTCGCAGCGGGGGCAATCGCACCGAGCCTTGTACCGATATCCGTTGCTGTCGAAAGCGGAGGGTGCCTTTTCTCGATTTCTTTTTGCTTCCTCTCCTGCTTCCCGTCCGGCCTCCCGGTCGTCTTGTTGTACGCGGATTCGATGAGAAGATTCCCTGGATTGGGCGCCGCTCGCAATGTCAGCCGTCCACGTCTGGACCAGCTTCTTTGCCTTCCCATCCTCTTCAAAGATGCGCACTCGCGCTTCCGCGCAGTCCACGTTGATAATGTGCTCCGACTTGCGGGGAATACTTTCTACACAGGTCAAGTCTTGGGTGTACATCTGCCGAAACTCTTCAAGAACATCATCCCAGTGCCTTATGCAGGCGAAGTTATTGGACCTCTGCCGGAATATTTCGCGCATTCTCGGAGGAATGCGAGCGAGTAGAGCATCGATTGGGTACTGCTCCTCATACTTCACGTTCTGAAAAAGCCAGCTTTGCATCTCAGCAAAGTCAGCAGGCTCATCAGAAACGTCCCAGGCTTTTTCTAGCTCGACATCCGGCGCGGTCGCCCAGATCCGAGTAGCATTCTCATATCTGGCATCAGCTACTTCGATTCGCTCCAGAACGTCGAAGAGATCCTGCGAGGTCTTGAGATCTGAAAAGTCATTTGTTCGAATCTGGACTCTCTCCGCAAACCTGCGTGAGAGGCGGCCGATCCACATGTCGAGTCTCCGTTGCTCTGGCACATGCTTGAAGTGATGGTTGTATCCCAGCTCTTTTTCGTAACACTTCACTCTCGTCCGGAAAGATGTCCAGCTTTCTTCCGGTGCCATTCGCAGCGTCCAGTACTCATTGGCGAGCATGTAGTGGAACGAATCTTCGTGGTTGCTTTTGCTTCGGGTCATTGTTCGCGAACAAATTTTCAGTGTGGTCGGATAAGCGAGTGTGCTTGCAAAAATGGAAACAAAACGGTTGTCGCAGTCGGAGAATAGAAGGGGTTCCGTAAACCGTGTGAAGGAACAACGGGCTGGAGAGGACAGGTCGCTTTGTAGTACTGAAATACAGCAGAATGCGAGAGTTAGAATACAACGGCATGTGCGGGGTCGAGGTTTGAAATTGTTCTCATCAACCGTAATTTAACGCGGCTCCGGCGCGTCCGCGGTGAATTCCCCACAAACCCAACCCCAACCGTTTGAATGAAATCTATTCAATTCGTGATATAGGCAAAAATCTTCTAGGCCCTGTATGCCTTACCTCCAGAACTCAGGTGGGTCCTTTTCGCTGACACTTGTGCCACTGTCGGCGAGCCGCGTCGCTTTTGAGGGATTGTTCTGGTGCTTGCGTGCGAGGCATTCCCCGCGGACGGCCGCGACGCAAACACCGCGGATTTCAACGGGGTTGAGACCAACGACGGCTCTGTTGGTTTGAGCGCACCGCGCCAGCCTCCAATCTTCCAAGCTCTCACGCCTTCCCGTCCCTCTGCGTCCTCTGACTCGAACTTCGCACGGTCTCGTTCCCTCCTGAACTTGTCGATTTCTTCATCGTATTCCAATTCCGGCGGCCCGTGCATGATGATATCGCCCAGCCGGGACAGGTGATTGAGAATGTCGTGGCAATTTTTGATGTCTTTGAAGTTGCGAGAGTCGCGTCGAAGCTCGAACAAAATGTGCGGCGGGATGCGAGCGAGCAGGATATCGACTTCGTGTTGCGCGAATCCGAGGTGTCTGAAGAAACCGCTGTGTGTTTCTTGGAAGCGCTCCAGTTCCGCCTTGAATTCGTGGGCTTGGTAGGCGTACTCGAAGGTTGGGACCCCGACTGGGGTGGCAGGGGCCGCTAACAGTTGACGGCCTCTCGCTACCTTCTGATCGGCCACCTCCATCCGCTGAATGACGTCGAAAAGATCTTTCACCGACTTTAAATCCTTCAAGTCGTTCGTCCGGGCTTGCACTCGCTCAACAAGCTTGGGGGTCAGACGTCCAAGCCACATTTCAACCTTCCTGCTCTCGGAAACGGCACAGTAGTTGTACTGCAGGCCGACTTCTAGGGCCTGCACCTTTCGTTTGAAAGCTGCAAAGCTCTCATCCTCCGTCATTCGCAAAGTCCAGTACTCGTCAGCGAGCAATCGATGTTGTGGGTCTCGTTGACCTTTGACCTCATCGCGCCAGGACATGATGCGGGAATTCGATGAGGGATGAGCGAATTATTGGAGTATTTGCTGGATGATAGGATGGTTCGTTCTGGAGTGAAGAAGTGGAGGGAGGAAAGACGCGGATGGAATTCTAGAGACGCGTTTATCGCGCGCGAGCTTGGACCCGGAGCTCACTCTCCCTTGCTTGCCTTACGGCCCTTGCTTGTATGGCCCGTGCTTGAGAATCCGAGCACCATGATAAGAGAAATTCTTGCGGTAGTGCTGGTAGCTTTCCATTCCAACTACTGCGGACTGCTCTGCTGCCGTTGCCTGCGTCGATTGCGGCGAGCAGCACTACGGCTCCGTGTAGAATTACGAATGTTGGAGTCGTCACCAGCAGGCGATAGTGTTGGTCCAGCGGCATGCGATGCCCGTCGCGCTCGAAGTTTCTCCTGGAACACTCATGTTGCTACGCCTTCCACTTCTCGATGAACTGGCGGGGCCTCTCGTCCTCTTTTTCAATCTCTTGCCGCGACCTCCCATACGCATGATCCATCGCGCGTTCCCAGTCCGCTTCGGTGTCTGCGTCGTGTCTGCCCTCGTAGTCCTGCTCAGTTACGCGGCGGAATTGCTCAAGGACGTCTTGCCAGGTGTTGACGGAGCTAAAGTTGAAGGTCCTCTCGCGGAGCATTTTGAGTTCGCGTGGCGGGATGCGTGCAAGCAGCAAGTCGGTTGAGACTTGCCCAGACACGTTTTGGAAGAATCAGCTTTGCTCTTTGGGAATCTCTTCCAGGTGCTGCGCGAACAGGAATGAGATTACTGGCGGCACCTCTTCTTGCTTGGTCTCACAGAATTGCGTGGCCCTCTCGACCCGGGAGTCGGCTGCTTCCATTCGAGCGAGGACTGTGAATAAGTCATCCAAGGTCTTAAGGTCGAATAAATCGTTCGTTCTGATTCGTATTTTATCAAGAAGCTGGAGAGCCAGACGTCCAATCCACATGTCAATCTTTTGTTGCTCAGGGATGAGGCTGAAGTCGTATCCTAGCCGCCGCTCGTAACGGTGAACCCGTCTCTTGAAAAGCTCGAAGGGTTCATCGTCTCCCATGCGCATCGTCCAGAACTCGTTGGCCAGCAAGTAATGGTGCGAGCTTTTGTGTGGGAGCAATCTTGTGTCAGTCATGGCGTCGAAGCGTTTGTCGTGTGTCCCGGATTCTGCGTGGAAAGCTCGATCAAGCCGTACGAGGTTTAAAGCGGAGGGGAAGACGGAAATTGTTGAGAGATGAGACATTGTCGAAACCTTGCGTGGATGCTTAGTCATAAACCCCCCTGAACCTTCGTATCTTCTTTCCCTTGCGTGGAGTTCCCGTGCCTTGCGAACCTCGCTAGTCTGTCTCCATCGAGTCGTGAATTTCAGCTGCTGCTACTGCTGTTTGTTTTGCTGCCGCTTCTTGCCTCGACGTCGGCCTCCTGCATTGCTCCGCGCCGAGCCATCGTTTGTCTTCGAGTCTTTGTCCAAGGATAGCTTTTCAAGACGGATTTCTTCCTGCATCTCTCTCCGCAACCTCTGAAATTGCTCTTTTCTATCCACACGTTCTTGTGCTTCCACGCTCTTGACGAACATATGGCCGTATTCTTCGTCCACTTCCATCCGTCTGCGCGTCCTTTCACGAATTCCTGATATTGCAACGATCCAGTCACGCCAGATTTCCTCCGGCTCGGTGCGAGCTTCCATGTATTCGTTGACGATTTTACTGAACACGGACAAGACATCTTTCCAGGTGCTCACGTAGTAGAGATTGAAGGTTCTTTCGCGGAACATTTGCAGCACGTCGGGGGGAAAGCGGGAAAGCAGGACATCAATCGCCTCCTGGCGATCTTCGGGTGCGTTCCGGAAGAAAAAGCCGTTGGTTTTCTGAAAGGCTTCGAGCGCATAGATGAAGTCGTTCATCTCCGGATAATCCATCTGGAACTCCGGCAGGGGCTCCCAGAACTTGACAGCTTTCTCAACCCTGGAATCAGCAGCCTCAATGCGGCCAATGACGTCGAAGAGATCCTGCAGGGTCGCCAGCTCAGTCAGGTCCCGCGTCCGGATGCGCACTTTGTCTATGAGCGAGGGCGGAAGACGGCCAATCCACATGTCGATCTTGCGCTGCTCGGTGATGTGGTCGAAAGAGTAGTAGCAGTAGGCTTGGTAGCGCAAGACTCGCTGTTTGAAGAGCTCGAAGCTCTCGCCTTCTTTCATGCCCAGCTTCCAGAATTCCCGGGCGACCAGGTAGTGGCCTGGGTCCTGGTGCGGTTGTTTGGGCCATGGGTATTCGGGGTCCATCTTCTCTGTGGTTGAAGCCATGGTCGTGTAAAAAGACAGCGACTGGCCAGTCCTGGGCGGTCTCAAATGAATGTAGAGATGTCGAGACGAAAGATTGTGACTTGTTCAGTCAAGAACTGAAGCCGCCGACATGAATTTCTTGCGTATGCGCTTAGTCATCAGCTCCGACAGCAAACCTCCGCTTCTCCGCAAAAAGTCAACACCACGACAACACCACAACACCACCCTCCAGCCCCCCAATGCTTCGCCGATACATACCCCGGGCCCTGGCGGCACCGTCCCGCAGCTTCAGCGCCTCCGCCGTCCTCTCCCGCCGCCAACGCCACCCCGCCGCCGCCGCCGGCCGAAAAGACACAAAAGCAAGAGATGGAAAAGAAGGACAAGCAAAAGAGTCGGCCGCCGCCCCCGACGCGCAGCGGGAAGACGTGCCTGGCCCGGATGAGAAGCCCATGCGGATGGAGGACCTGTACAAGATGCTGGACAAGCTGGAGGGGAACCACGCAGCCGAGGCGTCGGACCCGGTGTCGACAGGAGGAAGCAAACCAAAACCCAAGACCAAATCCAGCGATCCAACAATCGGCGACGGCACGCTGACACCGCGCGAGTCCACGGCGCCCAACGTGCTGGACCCCAGCGACCCGCTCGGGCTCAAGGGCGCGCGCCCCGGCCCGGCGCTGTTCACCAGCAACATGGACCCGATCTTCGACTTCTACGAGCAGGACTTCGACGACGAGACGGGCGCGACGCGGCGGCGCATCTCGCACGCGCAGATCGCGGCCGACCGGCGCACCGGCGACGACCTGGCGGCCAAGGTGGCGCGGCTGGAGCGCGACCTGCGCGACGCCAAGCGCGACGACCCGCTGCTGCGCATCCAGGAGACGCTCAAGGCGATTGCGCGCGACGAGCTGCTGACCGAGCCGATCCGGCTGCTGGGCGACGCGGACCCGGCCGAGGTCAACGCCGCCATGGACGAGCTGCGCGTCGCCGTGCCCGACGTCGTGCGCGACATGGCCGTCAGCGGCGACGAGGAGCAGGGCCGCGTCGCCATCAACGCCGCCCAGCGCCTGCTGCACCTCAACAACGCCCTGCGCCACGCGTTCCTGGCCACCGACGAGAAGCAGCGGCCCCTCCTGCGCGCCGTCCTGTGGAAGGCCTACAAGAGCGCAAAGCTGCGCGTCCCGGAATTGCTGCAGCAGATCTCGCCCGCTGCCTGGGACATGCTGTTTTATAGCCAGGCCGTGCGCTGGAACCGCCGCCGCGACGCCTGCATGGCCGAGTTGCTGGCCGACATGCGGCGCGTGGGCATGGATGGACCGCCGACGCCGCCCCCTGATGGCAAGGCCCTGCCAGACTTTGGCGGTGCGGAGGTCGAGTTTCGTGGGGGCCGCAGGAGGAGGCCGGGGAGGAGGGGGGCGCAGGGGGTGGGCGGGTGGGCAAACAAATGCAGGGGGCAAGGGGTTAGGGGGTAGCGGACCGCCGTCAAACGAGACACACAAAATATACCCACGACACGGCGGCAGAGACGGGATGCGATGCGATGCGATTCCACCGCCAAACCCAGCGCCGTGCTTCACCACCGCAGGCAGGCAAGCAGGCAGGCAAGAAGGCAGGCAAGCAGACACAGCTACAGTAAGTCAAATCAATCTCAATGCGTCTTTCCCTTCAGCGGACGATGACAGATGACAGATGATAGAAAACAGGCTGGGTGAGATGAGAACAGAGTTTAGGAAGAAGGCTGAATGCTACAGAAGATACCACGCCAGAAAGACCAAAAGAACAGAGAAATAAAAATACCAAACCCAACTCATCCATTCTCCCCGCTCGAGCATGCAGTTCGCCTTATGCCAAGAACCATGAACGAACCATAACCAGTCCCTGCCATCCCACCCCCTTCCCCTACTCATCCCCGAGCAGTCTCACCTACGTACGCCCCCCAAAAACCCCCCACAGCGCCATCACAGGCGCCCTAACGCCCCACTCCCACAGCTCAACGCCCGCATCCGCCCAGGCCCAGCGCTCCTCGCGCCACCGACTCGACGCGACACGCTCGACCAGGACGAGCAGACCCCCGGCCAGCTCGGCCGGTCCACCTCCGCAGAGCGGGTGCAGCAGGAGCGAGCGCAGCGGAGCGAGGAGGTGCGTGCGGAGGGAGAGGGGTAGGGAGTACGTTCCCTTGAGGGAAGAGGTGAGTTTCAGTGTTGCGGGGAGCAGGTGATGGTGGTGAGAGGTGCTGGGGTCGGCGAGCGCCGGTTTGCAGGGCCGGGTGGAGCGGCCACGCGGCGGCGA
>JAOWBF010256709.1:0-12434 GCA_028566175.1 Vinca major
TGAGTGGGGGATTGCAATCATTCATTCCAAGCTTTTCATTGGTGTGGCAAAATCTCATTAAAATCTCCAAAACATAACCATGGTAAAATTGACAAAGAGCTAAGTCGACTCAAAAGGGTCCATGAATGATGTCGTTGCTCGTGATACGGATTACCATAAAATCCAGTGAATCGCCAACTTGTAGTAGGAGAATTATCAATACGGACATCAATATGCCCACTAGAGTAGCTAAGTAAATTAACATTAATGACATCATCTGACCAAAAAAGTGCAAGGCCGCCACCAATACCACATTTATCAACTATAATACCAGATGAGAATCCAAGGGAATTATGAATTTTATTTAAACGCAAACTACTAACTTTAGTTTCAATAAGAAAAACAACAAGGGGCTTATGAGCCCGAACAAGGCTTTTAAGATTATGAATTGCCCGGGGTTGGCCCAAGCCCCGGAAATTCCAACATAATATACTCATTGAGCTCGGCGTGGCTGCGACAACACAGCCTCCGCCGTTCAAGTACAATAAAAAATTCTCAAAGAATTTGTTTTCTTCGATGCGAAACACTGCATTGTAGAGTCGTTTGCCTCAATATATGTATCAGAAGATCTTTTCTTACTTGCTATCATAAGAGAGACAATAGGAGAGCCTTGAGCAATTTTTCTTCGACGTCCTTTTTTCTTAATATTGGTTGCCACAGGTGCATCTTGAACCTCCACGTTTCGGAGAACAACACTGTCTTCTACCATGGGAACCTTGACACTAGGTAGGTGAATATTCAAAGAAGTAGATTCCACAATGTCTTTCTTGGTGCTTGAATTCAAGGGCACAATGGCCATGGATGGTGGAACATGCATGTTCTTAGAATCCACCAATCCCGTAGGAGGTGTTTGGCCTTCAAGCTGAACTGATGTTGACCCGCCCGAGGACCCGTCCTGCTGGATTTCATTCTGCAAACCCCCCAAATCCGTGGGAACACCAGCGAAATTATTGTGCTCACAAAGAGCCCCTTTTTTCGCAGGCAGGCGGAGGAACTCTCCATAAGGGAGACTCAAAGATTCCTCCTCAGTGATTTCCCCAACTTGCAAAGGGCAGGACTTGAGTGTGTGATCCATTCTCCCACAGTGGCGACAAATGTAGGGCAATCTTTCATAGGCCAACAAGCCGAAAACCAAACCATAAGGTGGGGCGTCAATCGGCAATCGACGTCTAATTGGATGCGTGACATCAATGGAGACCCGGAGACGGAAGAAATTTTCACGCAACCGCTTATTTTCCTGAACTTGAACAACATAGCAATCATTAAAAATACCCCCAATACGATTTCTAGCTGATAAAAGTATAACAATCATGATGGTAGCCCAAAATTTGTTACCAAAACTCAGAATGGCTAAAAAGTTCATCGGAAATATTTACCTCCGTACTCCACCTATTAACAACAAAAAAGCAGTCATCAAAACACCAAGTTCCTTCTTGAACAACAAAGTCAGCATCCTGGGGATGAGTAAAGCAAAATTGAAACATATTAGATCGAAGCAGAATAACATCAAAAGCCGTACACTTCCATGATTTAACCATAGCCAGTTTCATATTTTTGAGAGGAATGTCTGCAACCGAGATAAACTTGCCGACAATGCTTTTTCGACACTCGGCTTCACCTTTCTGCAAATCGTCTGCATACACTTTAAGAACATCATCTTCATTGTCTTTGATGGAGAGATAGAGTGAAAAAATCTTCTGTATTTGATTGCGATCCATAGCAAGTTAGTGAGGAGAGGAGGGAAATTAATTGAAAGAGAGCAAGAAAGACAGAAACCCTAGCGGGCAAGTGAAAACAGGCCCTAGAGAGAGAGTTCATCTCGGGGTATCTCATTACATTCTAAGCAAAAAAACAAACAGTAGAATTTTGTTTAAAGTTTCATAAAAATAAAAAATTGTTTAAAGTTCCAGCTCACACCGGACCCCCTTCCGATTTCTCTCTTTGTCCTCTCCTACCCATTTAATTTGTTTTTTTATTTGTTATTTCTCTCTTTCTCACCTCTATTCAACGCACGTTTCCTATTTCTCGCCACCCAACACCCTTTCCTTTTTCTTTTTATTTTCAATAAAAAATCCTTCCTTCCTCAAATTAATCAACCATTGCCTACCTACTTACATCTTGTTTTTCTCTACCTCTTATTCACAATTTATTTTTTAGTTTTTTCTCAATCTCACTTTTACCAGTAACCCATTAATCCTTAACGATTCACATCCAGTCCGGTTCCTGTGCAGAACGTCCAGAAATCCGCACGTACGGGACACGCTGGGAGCCATTGATTTCATTTTTAAAATGGATCAATGACTATAATTTAAAAGAGGGTTAAAAGGGTACATATGTAATTTTATTAGAGGAAAGAGAAAAGTTGCGGCTGAAAAGTCAAAAAGGTGGGTTACTGAGGAGAGAGAAAAATTGCGGCTGAAAAGTAAAAAAGGTGTGAACAGATGTTCATGTTCGGTGAACACCTGTTATTGTTCGGTGAATAGATGTTCATATTCGATGAACACTTAATCATGTTCTGTGAACACATATTCATATTCGGTGAACACCTGTTAATTGTTCTGTGAACACATGTTCTTGTTCGGTGAACAAATGTTCAAAAAAAACTCTCAATGTTTATCCCTAAAATACTCCTGTTTTGATACAATCGTTAGATGAAAAATATATAATCCAACAGCGTTCAGCTTGGCCCGCATATACGGATCATTCATCTTTCCGTATAGGAGCCACGTTTGGCTAGAAGGAAAAATCCAATGCACCTAGTAGATATTATTATTATTATTATTTTGCTAGAAAGGTAGGTGGTGTGCATTGATTGGATAGTATTCGAATTGATTTTATCTTTGAGAATTTTGTTTAAAAAATCATACAGGTAACATGCTTGTAAGCTAAAAGTATATTTTAAAGTGAAAAATTTGTATTAGAAATTGTTAAGAAGATATGGTGTAGCTAATTGACGAGAATTCAAATTTCTTTGTAGGATTTCAGCCATTAAAATTGTTTCAATTGTGAACATTGTGTAAAAAGTTACAGTTTCCTAAGAACAAATATTATTTTTGAGTAAAAGTCAGATTCTAAAAAAAAGATTTTTAACAATAGAATTCAGATTAGTATCACATAACCCCAGGTTATATATATACACTCAAACCTACTAGTAGACTGGCATCCTCCATTCTCAATTTCTCATCCATCAACAATGGCAGCAAAGAGGTACTCCAGTCCTCCAGGGATTTTACAGTTTAATCCTTTTAGCATCATCCCTACAGCTCACCCTTGTTTGTGTTGTGTTTTATGCAGGGTGGCTATTGTGACAGGGTCAAATAAGGGAATTGGCTTTGGAATATGTAAACTATTAGCTTCCAAAGGGATAATGGTGGTCTTAACTGCTAGAGATCAAAAGAAAGGAAATGAAGCTCTTGAGAAATTCAAAGATTATGGTCTTTCAGATAATATCATCTTTCATCAACTTGATGTGCTTGATTCAGCTAGTATTTCTTCTTTAGCTCATTTCATCAACACCAAATTTGGAAAGCTTGATATCTTGGTACCTTTTTTTTTTAAAAGCAAAACCCATTTCTTCTTTCAGTTCAGTTCAGTTAGATTTATGTTTCTTTTTTCTTAAATTTGATCCTGAGATGGCTTTTGGACCTAACTCCTAAGTAATTTGAATATTCGCTGCAAATTAGACAGTAAGATATTATCATTTAGTCAGAGAGTCACTGACTACCACTAATCTCCAACTTAGCCCACCACTAAGTTGCAAATATCTCCGTCCTTTTAGCATAGACATGGGTTATTTGTCTGCACTGTGTAGATAGATTTCGACTTTCAAATTAATTGACTAGACAGTTGAGATTATAGCTGATTAGACAGCTGAGGTAACATTGGTTCTGAATCGAATATTCCTGAACAAGTCGATAGTGTTAGAAAATAAACTGCAATAATGGGACGAGATTGAAAAATAATAAAGAAAGACACAAGAAACTGTTAACCAATTCGTCAAGGAATTGATTACGTCTGGGGCGCTGCCAAGTCAAAATATTTCACACCATTTTGAGATATAATATTTAGGTGATATAAGTATGCTATTGATAAAGAAGATACGAAACTCTAACTCCAATTTTAGATGGACGGTCCATGAATAGAAAAACTCTAAGAAATCAGTGTGGGTACGTGTTCCATACTTCAGCCTCCCTAACCCAATCGATAGAGAACCACTGTAGGGTCGACCTTTCTTTGTCAAGTAAGTGACCTGGCGGTCGAGATCTGTCTGTCTGGTACTGATAGAGATTGGGCTCTATATTGGAACCAAATTGTTGGAAAGGAACCGAAACTACTTTCGAGATTTGTAATGGTTTTTTTTTTCACCTTTTTTCTAGGTCAACAATGCAGGAATAATTGGAGCAATTATAGATTCTGATGCTTTAAAAGCTGCAGGGCCTCAAATTACTGGAGTAAGTTTAATGGATTTCCTTCTTAATTAGCTGTTAATTCTTAGTTTATTTATTTATATATTTGTTTCTGTTGATGCAGCCAAATATGTCACTAGTCAAACAAACTTATGAATCAGTTGTGGATTGTTTTGAAACAAACTACTATGGAGCTAAGAAAATGATTGAAACATTTGTTCCTCTTCTAAGCTTATCGGAATCCCCCAGAATTGTTAACGTTTCCTCGTCTGCAGGGAAGTTAAAGGTCGTAACTTTCTATTCTATTTATTCCATAATATAAGTCGTTGGTAATATAGATTTGTTATAAACTGCTTTGTTAGATTATAAAATTTTAGCTGCTACTTACATCGGTTCCATACTTTATGTTCTTGCCAAAGTAATGGTAGATTAAAGGACTTAATGTTAGTTTATACCTTCTTCAGCCATGAAATTGTTCCTTGTTTATCGTTCGGTAGTGCTTTCTGTCTGCACCAATTTTTTTTTTTTTTTTTTTTTTGGTCTAAAAGGGATCAATATATTCCAAATAACCTGAGGAGTTTACAAAAGGTTTGTGCAAATGGCACAGCGCCATTACTCAGTAAGCCAAGCCAACCGCAACCTAAACTGTAATAAGCTATTCACTATCTAACTGTGTACAAAAAATGTGCAAGATTTGTTCGCCAGAGTGTATTTGCCAAACTTGGCTTAACTGCTTCACTCTAACTCCAATATTTTGGACTAGTTCAGCAGTCCCCGGTATGTTCTCCAGCTCTGTGAAGAGGTATTTATTCCTCCAATACCAGACTGTGCTAACCGCTTCCCGAAAGATGTAGCTCCATTCTTCCTGCATCCAACCAGGAGCAATATTACCAGTGAGGTTCCAGTCAATCCATTCATCAATACGGTCAAAGGTCTTAAACTTGTTCCACTGACTAGGCTCCACAAGTTTCTCCCATATCCTGTTAACTGACTCGCAGTCACGTAGTGCATGGAGACTAGTTTCAACTTGGCCACAGTGGACACACCATGGAGATTCCACGCAGTATCTGTTGAATAGAAGGCTCTTGGTAGGTAGTCTATCATGCCTCGCCTGCCAGAGCAACATGTTACCCCTCTGCGGTCCTTTAAGTTTCCAAATCCTTTGCCACTGAATGGCACTTTGTTTACCATCTGGGGGCAAAAGCTCTTGATAAGCCTCCTTAGTTTGGAATTGTACGGGATCCACACCATGATTAAAACTCCTCACACCGTGAACAATCCCAGTCCAGATATGAGAAGTACCATGTCTCTTATCCGGTTGACTAAGAGGATCACCATATTTTTTCCAAAGCACCTTAGCCCACAACCTATCAGGATTATTAATCATACGCCACCCCAGTTTAGCCAATAGAGTAGCATTCCATTTTCTCAGACATTTTATCCCTACTCCCCCCATTCAATCGGTTTGCTCACATTCTCCCATGCCATAGGATGAAGCTTCCTCTCTCCTCCCCCTTCTCCCCAATCAATCCAAGATACATTATTGTTCAAAATACTAGCAAAACTCAATAAAGTATAAACTACAACTTAAAGATAATTTATTAGAGGACATAGTGGGTGAGTGGAAATATCAGCGTGTATAATAAGTTGGATCACCACTTCCGCATCCATTTCTATAGCTAGTTTTTGTAAGTTGATGCAGATAGCTAATTTTAGTCCTTCCTTAAATGCCAGAGTTCTGCCACATTGTTTGTGCAGAAACCAATGTCTTATGAAATCCTACTATCCAATCACCATTTTCGTTCCTAATGAGACCCCCGCTACCACCTCGGCCTGGGTTTCCAATGGATGAACCATCAACATTGAGTTTCAGCCAACCAGTAGGTGGTTTTGCCCACGAGACCGCAATCAGTTTAGTCAAACTCGAACTTCTAGCCTTGGAGGCGAAAGCATGGAATTCAGTTGCTTGTTTGATAACTTCAAGGAATGGATCATTACATGGTTTTCTTGGGGAGAAAACCTTGTTATTCCTAAAGGTCCATAAATTCCAGCAACCATAAGTGAAGATACAACCCCAAGGTATCCCGTTGAAGGGAGATATTATTGTGCATTTAGCACATTTTTGAATCCATGTGTCAAATTCAACGTTACTTGTACCAGGGATATGGTTGTACAGATTGAGTTTGAGCCACAGCTTTTTTGCTTCCTCGCATTCTTTCAGTAAGTGTTGTGTGGATTCTGGTGAAGTGTGGCATTGTGGGCAAACCGGGTCTGGACAGATATTTTTCTTGTGGAGATGTTCCTTAGTGGCCAATCTATTGTGAAAACAAAGCCAAAGGAACATTTTAATTCTCTGATTACAATTGGTAGCCCAAATCCAGTTCCAATCTCTCCCTGTAGTTTTTTCATCATAATCTTTACAGTGGATCATCAAGTGGGTGATTTTTGAGTTAAAGTTACCATCAGTAGAGTTCCACTTTCTATGGTCAGGAACCTCATTAAGATCGTGCCTTGGGATTGCTCTAATGCAATTAACAATGTGGGTAGGCAATTTGAAGAAGATGCTAGTGAGGTCCCAGTTACCTGAATCGGTAAAGAATTCCTTGATCTTGACATTCTCTTCATCTTTATTGAAAGGACCTGAGATAATCTCCCTGAGTGGCCCTAATCCAGTCCAATCATCCTGCCAGAATCTGATAATGCGTCCATCGCCTGGGATCCATGAAGACGAATTGTGGAATAGGGAAATTCCACTTTTAATGGATTTAAGATTAATGGAGCCATTGCCCCTTTTGAGTTGGATCAAGGCTTGAGAATCATCCTTGATATATTTCTTTTTGAGCATACTAGACCAAGTACTCGTGGTGCTCCTAGTCAGTCGCCATACTAATTTAGCTAGGCCAACCCGATTGACATGCCTAGCCTTCCTAATTCCCAAGCCTCCCTGATTCTTGGGTTTGGCCACCCTATCCCAACTAACAAGGAAGATTCTTTTCTTAGCCGTCGATCCTCCCCAAAGGAATGATCTGTTCTCCTTATCGATCTTATCGCAGATGTTGGAAGGAAGGGGTAGACATTGAGAATAATACGATAAGATCTGGGTGGAGGAGTATTGGATGATAGTTCTTCTACCAGCCATAGAAAGGAGGTTAGCTTTCCACCCTGAGAGTTTTTGCCTGACCTTATCCAGAATGAATTGATAGTCCGAATTTTTGGGCCTTTTTTGGAAGATCGGGAACCCAAGATACTTGCCCAGGTTCGTGGAGTGGTTGATCTGAAGAAGACTCTCAATAGCCTGGATTCTTGAAGGTTGAAGGTTATCAGAAGTTGTGAATTTTGATTTATTGAGATTAATATTTTGGCCCGAACGCAGACTGAAATCATCAAGTACCCTTTTCATTTCAGAAATTGAATCATCGTCAGCCATCCCAAACAGGATAACATCATCAGCGAAAAGGGAATGGGAGATATGGGGGCCTTGTTTTCCAACCTTAATTGTCCTCCACTTCTTAAGACTGACAGCCTTTTCGATACTAATAGAGAGGAATTCCATGCAGATGACAAATAGGTAGGGGATAAAGGGTCCCCTTGTCTGATGCCTCTGGAAGGATTGAACCACTCAGTAGGTTCTCCATTAAGAATAATGGACATCTTGGAGGACCAAACCAAGTTCATAATGAGTTGAATGAGTTTGTTAGGAAAGTTGAAAAACTGTAATGAATCTTTGACAAAGTCCCACTCAAGGCGATCAAAAGCTTTCTCCAAGTCAATTTTGATAGCGATTGCGCCCTGCTTGCAAGTAGTTTTCCTAATGGAGTAAGTGGCTTCCTGGACAATGATCACGTTATCAGCGCATCTCCTTCCCGGAATGAAACTACCTTGGTTAGGGGATATGACGGTGCAGCGGATAGGTCTGATACTATTCACTAATATTTTTTAGATGAGCTGGTATAGGGTGTAGCAAAGGCTGATTGGGCGAAGTTGGCCTACTGTTTCTGGGTTGGCAACCTTGGGAATAAGACAAAGGAAAGTGGCATTGATCTCATCATTGAAATGAGTCCCTTTGAAAAATTCCATGGTAAAATTGGTGATAGATGGTTTAAGAATGTCCCAGTAATGCTGGAAGAAGATTGGGAGTAAACCATCCGAACCCGGACTTTTATGAGGCTTGAAAGACCACAGAGCCAATTTGATTTCCGCGAGGCTCGGTTGATCCGCAAGATTAGACATGTCATTCTGGAAGTCCCCCGACCATGTATATGGGAAAGATGTTGGCTTCAGAGAAACAGAGCGTCTGCAAGTTGTGTAAAGGTTGGTGAAGTGGTTTAAAAGCAAGTTTTTGACAAAGGGAATGTCAAATTCCCACACACCGTTAGGTTTTTTTAGGGACATGATCTTGTTGCACTTTCTGTTATGAATGGTAGTGGTCTTTAAGAATCTAGTGTTAAGATCATCCCACATAATCCAGTCCAATCTGGATTTGATCGCCCACAAAGGTTTTTCTTCTTTATAGATGGCATCAAGCTTGGACAAGAGTTCACGCTCAAGATTGATGAGGAATGAGGAGGGTTTGGATTCTAGGGCAAGTTGAGTACCTTTGATACGAGAAATAAGTTTATTCTTTTTCTTTTTGGTAATACCGAAGACATTAGTGTTCCAGATGGAGACTGAAGCCTTAAAAGTAGTGGCTCCCAAGCCGAAATTATTGTCATTACCCAACCAGGAGTCACGTACAATAAGGCTTAGGTCAGGGTGAGTAAGCCAGATTGGTTCAAAACGAAAGGGTTTTCTAATCGGGTACATGTTGTCAGGCTCGAGATTGATAAGGATTGGAGAATGGTCGGATCTAGTCCCGACCAAATTAAAAACAGTGGCATTCTGAAAAAGATTACGCCATTCAGAGTTAGCCACCGCCCTATCATTTCTCTGGAAAATAAGAGTGTCACGGTTATGTTTGTTGGTCCAGGTAAAGCGAGAGCCTTCGTGACCAAGATCCAACAGCCTACAATCATCTAGCATATTTCTAAAGGCCGAAACTCTAGTTTGTGAATGAGGAAGGCCCCCAAATTTTTCAGATTGGTACAAAACATCATTGAAATCTCCCATAAGAAGCCAAGGAAGATTATGGCTAGTAGATAAAGTACGCAGGTGATTCCAAAATTCTAGTCTAGTATTGAAATCAGGACTAGCATAAATTGCAGAAAAAGCCATAAATGAGGTGAATTTCGAACCTTTACCATCGCATGGATTGATTGAGTATCTTTTGCCACTAAGTTTAATTCCACACTTGCTTCGTTCCACAAGAGCCAAACTCCTCCTCTTAGTCCATCCAGGTCAGCTCGCTCAGAATTTGTGAAAGGGAGTCGTGCACAGATTGCCTCAGCACGTGAAACACCAATCTTTGTTTCGAGGAGTGCTAGTACAGTGGGGTTGTGGTGGTTGATCATAGTCATAGCATGATCATGAAATTCGGGGTGCCCAGAACCTCTAACATTCCAGACAATTAATTTGATCTTTGGGAAAGATTGGGTGTTGCTCGCAGCATCATTCTGCCCCACCGTCCATCTGTCTGTCTGGCTGGGTAACCTGTTCGGGCTCAATATTTGGGTAAAGAGGATTTTGTAGGAGAGGGTCAAATGGTTCTCCAATCTGTTGGAAAATAGTCGCAGCTTTCGAACACCGATGAGAGCTTGAATTGTTATTGGGGTGTTCCTTGAATTTGGGATTCCTAGCCTTAAAGGATGAAAGCTTAAGATGTAGTGGCTTCTTGGCTGATTTTCCCTTTGTTGACTGAGATTGTCTTCTCTGACTCGCCGGACATTTCTGCTCGTTCCCGATCGATGGCTCTGTCGGGTATGATTTGGACTCCATGTCTGACTCTCCCCCAGAGCTGTCGGTAGCCATGTCCTCTCTTGCTGAGTTGCCGGCAACCAAGTCATGGCTGTCTGTTCCGCCGGGATGTACCTGGTTGTTGAGAAGAGAGCTGTGTGCTCCGGCGTCGCAAATCTCCGCAGGTGGACAAATCAGGTCATCAGCCAACTCATCAGTTGGGTCGGGTCTATGTCCAGGGTGAATGTGGCTGTGTTTGGATTGATCCATATGTTGATTTGGCCCAAGTTTGTGTCCTGCGTGAGAGATAATGGGGGTGGTGGTCGGGTTCGGTAAGCTTTAGGCCGTTGTTATTATTTGGTACGAGCCCAACCATGTCCAGTTGGTTGGACCTAGAGGTGTTGGTATCATTGGATTCTGGGCCGGTGACCAAGGTGGGTATTGAATTTGTTGGCCCGTTGAGGATGGTGTGTTTCTGTTGGGTAAACGGTTTTGTTGACCCGTTGGGGATAGGATGTAACTGTTGGTTATTCTTGAACGAGTCCTTCGATCCAGCGGTGGCAGTGATGTGCTGTAACTCCCCTCCCGCCGGCGGGTTCTCCTTCTCATAGGCGGCATCTCTTAAATTTCCTCCCCGGTTATTGCAATTGCTAGAGGATGGGGTTTCTTGGTTTAAGATAGCAAACCTATTAGAGATGCTAGTCTGTCCAGAGTGATGTGATTGGCCCATCTCAATTTTCCCTTGCTTTGGGGTTGGAACCGGCCCTGCAGTGGCGTCAATCACCACCGACCCGCCGCTAGCTAAGCGGTCAGCCTGCTTCCGATTTGATTGGTGCTCAATCGCATTAATTGACCCTTTATGCTTTATGCCTTGTTTGACCTGTGATGTGCCATTTTGAGAGTTGGATCCAGCAGTGGCCGTACCCTTCGAGATGTCTTTTAACCGCCATACTTGTGGGACAATAGGTATGTTTCCTTGTTTCCTAACCTCGAGATCTTTGTACTTCTTCGCCACCGTCATGTCCGTGACCGGTTTGGTTTTCCGGGGAGCTTGTTTCTGGGTCACCTGGTTCCATGGCCCCAGTGAGTGATTATCCTCTGTATTATGGTTTGCATTCTGTTCCTCCATGGCCGAGTCATTAATTTGGCCAGTAACCTCTGAATCTGTCCCCATATAATCAACCATTGCCGTTTTAATTTTACTAGTAAGGCATTTTTCTGGAGCGTGTCCAATGATTCCACAATTGAAGCAGAAGTCCATCCCTTCGTATTGAATTTGTTGAATGTGATTTTTCTCGATTTTTACAAACGGAACGAGTGGTCTCTTTAGATCAATTGTATGCACAACCTTGCATATCTTCCTCTTTCTGCATTTGATGTTTTAGCATCAATTTTGAGTAATGTACCTAATTGGTCTCCCACTTTGGTTAGGATTGATCTGTCGTAGTAGTCAATTGGGAGGGAGGGCAGCCTCGCCCATATGGCAGTAGTGGTCGGACTATCTTTGTAGGGGTTAAACTCCGGCTGCCACAGTCTAGTGGTGATATATTGTCCGTTGATGAACCACGGGCCTCCGGCTATCACTCTTGTGAAGTCTTCTTCGAGTTCGAATTTTGCGATGAAGGAATTATTACCAAGGTCGATTAGTCGGAGTTCACCCATTGGATTCCATTGCCTTTTGATCTTGAAGTCGATAAACCCGAAACTTAGTGGCTTTCCATATGGCTTGATGATTAATGAGTTAATCTAGGGAGTCCTACACCTAAGTTTGTCTTCTTTGGACAACTTCACTGATGGCATGTTGTTATCTTCGGATTCAAAATCTGAATCTTCATCAAGATGTTGGATAAGGAAATTCCATTGAACATCCTTTGCACACAAGTTGTGAGTTTGTTTGAGCTTGTCTTTGTATGATATTAGTTTTTCTTCGGAGAAGGATAGTTCGGAGTTTGCATTGTTTTTCAATTTTTTGGTACTCCTTTGCAGAAGATCTTATTCTTGTTGTTCGAACATTGTAATGGCGGAAACGAAAACATAGTAGTTTTTTTCTCTGTATTCCTTTAATTGACTCTTCTTGTGGTGTTCTTATTCTTGTTGTTCGAACATTGTAATGGCGGAAACGAAAACATAGTAGTTTTTTTCTCTGTATTCCTTTAATTG
>JAOWBF010256812.1:0-10508 GCA_028566175.1 Vinca major
AAAAAATCCCGATTAAACGATTCTACAGAAGGAAAATCCCGATTCTACGATTTTTCACCCCTCCACCGATTCTACGTAGAATCCCTATTTTAATAACCTTGGTTGGTATGACTATTATACCCATGAAAATGTGCTTGTGCGGTTCGCACATGTGGAACGCCGCCCCTTCTCGCCAGATTCCGCCAATTTTGGGCATAAATGACACCCCGTAAATTGTTGGGGATACAAATGGCACGATATATTTCTTAGGAGTAACAATTGCTTTTGAAAGATAACTCATGGCTATATATTGTTTTTATCTCTAAATTGAATCATTCTTATCCTTCTTACTTTTTTATAAGTAAAAATAAGATAACCATTTTTCAATTAGCTAGGTGATGATCATTTTTTTCATTTTCCTCTTCACGTAGAAAGGAAAAAAAAATCTTTTTATATTCCGGTAGTGCAAGGAGGAGGATTGTTTATTAATCGTGCACTACCGAGGAGACATCCAAATCTTCTTTTATTTTATTTGTCTGTATATTTATTTGTTTTATACAGATTGTGAAATCAAATTGGCGCTTTTTGTTGGGTTTTTTATGCTAAATAAAAAAGACTAGTACCTGTAATCCAATTATTTTACTACATGATATGCTAGCTACTTATGTTGTCTCTATATACTTCTTGCTGGCAACGTTTATAGATGATGATTAGTAGGACCTTAGAGATACATTATATTCATATTGTGCCTTTATTTAAATAGTAAACCTTTTGTTTATTGCATAAAATTAATGAAATCAAGATATTTTTTTGGGGGTGAATCAAATATGTTATTATTAAAATAAAAAGTCAAAATTTATACTAACAAGTAACCAATTCAGTCTTGGTACCTATATAAGTTAACTCAATTTATAAAGATTTGACACGTTCTTATAAAAGTGGAGTGTTCAATTCCCACGGCTGATGTGAGGGTTGTGTTAGTGGGTAATCTGTAAGTATTCTTGTAACCGACTTATGGTCTCTGGGGTCTGCTTTGACCTATGATAATAATCGGAGTCAAACCCATCTATAGTAACTCTGACAGAAGTACCATTATCACTTGGGCCAGCCTTTTCGACTTGTACAGTCTTTATTTGTCATTATATTTTTTTTTATTGTTGTTAGCATTTCATCTCTAATTTTATACTCAAATATTTAACCGTTAAACTATTATTGTAAGAGTTTTTTTTTTTCTCTATGGTGCTACATGTACTGGAATAGTATTGGGGAGGAGCAATTCCCAAATTGTTTGGATCTAGTACAGAGTCGTGGAAGAAGCGTGAGGCAAGACCCAATTAGTTAACCAACCTTGTAAAAGGCCAAGCATTTCTACAAGTACCATTAATTAGTGAGATTCAGACTACATATAATATGATATGAGGGCACAAGTCTAACCCATATGAGGATCCAACTTGTTACAATGGGCCTAAATAATGCTATGCTACTAGTAGCTAAGGAAGGCCAATTTCTAGCTACTATTCTGGCATATGATGAAAACGACCTCCCACGACATCAAGTGAGTAGGACTGCCAAAGGGTTCGAGCCAGACCCAACCCTACCCGATCAGCCCAAACAATTACGAGCATGACAAAATAAAATGAGCGTGAATTCAATATTCAGTTTTAATTATTTAGTGCGCTTAAAGTTGATGAAAATGGACTTGAGTCTAACTCATTCTCTCAAAAGGTACCTTGAGAGGGGGAAGATTGCTCAATCCTTATAAAGAACAAATTAGTTCACTATCTAGTCGATGTGGAATTTCAACACACCCCTCACGGCCAGAGCTGGATATCTGGACCGTGAGCAAATAATGAGGCCCAACATCGAACTAGGTGGCTCTGATACCATGATAAAAATAGACTTGGGCCTAACTCATTCCCTCAAAAGGTATTTTGAGAGGGGGAGGATTGCCTAATCCTTATAAATAACAAATTAGTTCACTATCTAGTCGATGTGAGATTTCAACAAAAAGCAAACGAGAAAGAATAGTAGCCCAAATGAGGATGTGAGAAGAGGAGAGGATAAAAAAACGTTGATTCCAGATTTATAATTTTGATTAAAATATAATGATTGATCTTTTAGTATACCATTTAATATATTGATAAAATTAATACAAGTGCAATGATGTAATTAGTTCAAAGCAATGTCATTGGAATAACGTTGATATATATGATATTTATTAATTAGTCTCGTTTTTTAAAATTTATATAATTTATTTATTTCATTAAGTATAAACGTCTAAATCAAAGAAAAATGAGACTTATTAAGTTTCTTTTTTCTTTGGTTTATACTGAATAAATTAATAAACATCATTCTCAGGAGGGCATAATAGGAAATGGCTGGCCGTCTTTTATGTTGGTTTTATACAAAAGGATCCTTAGTTTATGTCCATTTGCTAATGGACTTCACCTCAATTACCGCCATGCAAATGCATTTTCAAGCTTTATGATTATGAAAAAAAAATATTAAATAATTCTGCATTTATATGTCTGTCATTACATTTACATATTACATGGCTGCATCAAATACGTCAATGTTCGTCGATAAAACCCAGGTGAAAAATTTGTTTCTAATGAAAAATAATCCTAATTAATTCTTGAGCATGGAATATTAAAACAAATACTCTTAATTTTATTGACTGAAAATTTAGAGTTTAGCATATGTTTGTTATTCCAACTTCTGTCTTCATTTTGTTTCCAATATTTAGCCGGGCCGGTTAACCTCATATACAAATTTGAAAATGTTGGCTAACGAAGATTAGTTGTTTAATAATTATAAAAAACAATTTTCACATATTTTTTTTTTAATGTTTCGCCTGAAATAAGAGCATTTTATTTGCACTGAAACTGCAAAGAGCGTGAATAGTCAAAAGCTTACTTTTTTTAGTTGTTAAGGTTTGATCCGTGTCAAGAGTGTCACACCCCAATGGGGGTGGCCTCTGCCTACGACCGTGAGGTCACGAACAGGGACGAAGCCAAGAATTTAGCATTGGAGGGCGAAACTGCAACAGTATATCGAACTACATATAAAAATGGCAAAAAAAATTTGGGTGGACGAAACTGATAAAATATTCTGAACTATACATAAATTTTATTATACCTAATAGTAATTTTAAAAATTTTGGGGGGCGACTATTCCCTCCCGCCCCTATGTCTTCGTCTCTGATCACGGGTTTGACACCTCCTTTACATGAGGCAAATAATTCTCCATTCCTAAGGCGTCCGTCTCCTCTTATGAGGCTAAAAAAATGTTTGATTCGTAGTCTTTTAAATTATAAGATAAGTAGTCGAACTCACGGATGTTATTTAAGAGATTTTTATCGCACTTCCCATAAGAAAAACTAGGAAAAACTTGGAGACTATTCATCTAGTAGATCCCCAACATATTTCTTGTTTCTTAATCCATTGTTAGTCAATTAAACTATAATCTTTCCACCTGCAACTTAGAAAAAAAATCTTGTAACAAGGCAAAAGCATCTTTCATATCATATTCACTTTGATGGGCCTTTTCTAAAACAAATAATATTCTCTAATTTGGTTATTTCCTTCGTTAAAATCGAATAGGACATAGTAATTCGGCTGCATTATTATTCATTTTTTATACTTTGAACAGTTTAATTTTTTTTCTCTTTGTTAATTACATTTCAAATTCCTGGCGACACAAATATGGACAGACAAATCGTGTTAAAAATGTCCAATTGTACTAGTTATGCTTTGTAGTTGTGACTAAAGAAAATTTTCCATTTCATTTTTGTGACCACAATATTTTTGTCATCAACCATGGATAAATAATATTACATCTATTATATAATATAAATCGTTTAAGATATATAGTGAAAATTAAGAAAGAAAAAACAAAGTAATTTGTTAATCAAAATATCAATATTACTCTCCCAAAATTTTAAAAATTGTGCTTTTTAATATAGAAACTTTAAAAAAAAAAAAAAAAAATTCATAATTTGTCCCTCTAAAGATGATGTAAAATTTACTTTTGACTGCTTAACATGAAGTACCTGATCTATAGTCTTTAATCTAGGTCATTAATTATGATGCATAAAGTTAAATGCCTTTCCCTATCATTGCTTCTTATCAGTAGTAGTATATATATAATATATATATAATCCAAAGAAAAACAAGTTAGTATGTTCTCTTCATAGCCCAATATTTCTCTTCACCAGAAATAGAGGAGAATTACCTGTTTTTTTGTTGTCTTCATCCTATTAGAACAGATCCCTGATTTTGTGTTCACCAAAAAAACAAGCCCCAAACCAGCTACTACATTATTACAAAAGAAACAATAATACATTAGACCTTAAACTAAGGAAAAAGACACAGAAAAAGAAACCCCATAACTTTTTTTTTGTTTATAACTATATCTGCTTTTAACATTCTCTTTATCTGATGTCAAACCTTTCAGGTGATGATGAAGGATTAGGAAGCTTCTCTTCAGGTGATGATCAAGTAGTACATGAAAAGCAGCAAAAATTGACAACTTGTTCTTCAAGTGTTGCAACCAGCTCCCAAAACCAGCAGCCTAATAAGAGGAAAAGAAATTTGCCTGGAACTCCTGGTAATTCCCATTTCATCTTCTTCTTGTATACACTCTCTGGGCCTTGTGGTAATCCATATAGTCGGTTTCAATGATAAGAAATTCTCGCATATGATAAGAATTAAGAATTAAGATGGTGTCCAATTCATGACAAACTTGTTAATCTTGCCATCCATCACCTGTTTGTTTTGCATAATTCTAACAAGAATTGATTGATGTGGTCTTTTTAGCACCTTCGACTACAAGAAGAAAACAGTAAAATAGCGATGGATAGTTTGGTCGCTAAATAGTGACCGTTTAATGACCGAATACTGTGATTGGATAATTTTCGTCTGAAATTATGTTGCCGTCGTTAAATCGTTTAGCAACTGTTAATAGTTGACTTTTACAGTAGCTCTCATCGACGGATTAATAACCATCTTTTTGTTTTCACTCTCAATCAGGGTTTATCTTATTTAGTTTATGGTATATGAATGAAAATTTTAATAATTAAGCTGACTTATTTTATGTTGTAGCAACATTGAGAAACAGTGTTTGAAAGTCTATAATGTACAGCTACATAAGGAGGAACATAGAAATTTAGGTGTACAAGTTTGACCAGTTGTTACATGATGAAATGTTGGTTAATAATGGATAGTACACACTACACATGAGAGTTCTGGGTAACAAAGAGAAGTGAATAAACATGGAAGTTCAAAAAAAGTGTTCAATAATTGCTAGGGACATATCAATAATTGATCTACACACACTGTGCTTGATTGATTCTTCCTTTTTCTATTTTCTAATTTTGTTTTTATACTTTTTTCCATGCAATCAAATACATGTGTCAAATCCGAAGCTTCGCTTGATTAGTATTTGAACGGTTTAAATTTTCTGTCTTCACTTTTAAATATGAGTTTAACTGTTTTGATAAATAAACGTTGATAAAAAGTTTTGCGCATTAATTAATTTCAATCTCTTGTTGTGGGTGGATTAGATCCAACGGCAGAAGTGATAGCACTGTCACCCACAACACTGATGGCAACAAACAGATTTGTATGTGAGATATGCAACAAGGGATTCATGAGGGACCAAAACCTGCAATTACATAGGAGAGGTCATAATCTTCCATGGAAGCTCAAGCAAAGAACAACTACTGATCCAATTAGGAAACGTGTTTATATATGTCCAGAACCATCTTGTGTACACCATAACCCTGCTAGGGCTTTAGGGGATCTTACTGGTATCAAAAAACATTTTAGCAGAAAACATGGTGAGAAAAAATGGAAATGTGACAAGTGTTCCAAGAAATATGCTGTTCAGTCTGATTGGAAAGCTCATCAAAAGACTTGTGGTACTAGAGAATACAAATGTGATTGTGGAACCATCTTCTCAAGGTCAGTCTATTAATTACAATTACTACCATACATGTTATAAGTTTCATCTTAATTAGTTTGTTCCTAGGAGCCTACGGATACCCGTTACATGAGATATGTGTAAAAATAACCAATGATATAAATATATAGGTCAAGACAATACACACATGATATACATTTTATACTGTAAGAACGACTACAAGAAGTTAATCATGTATGATAGTCAGTTTATGGAGTCTAGAGACACCAAATGTGGCACGTAACATTCAAGTGAAATGAAATACATATGAATCCTCTAATACAATCTAAGATGTAAGATCTTACTAATTATTTGTCACGTGTATATTTTTTTTGTGTCCTCACGAATAAATATTTGCCACGTGTATATTTTTCTTTGTGGGTTTCACGATTTCTTTTAGGTTATAATTTAAAATTTTAATACATATCATTTTTTTTATTGTTGGGACAGGAAAGGGAATACCAGATGCTCACAGGCCGGTTCTGCACGGTTCCAATTCCGTATGATTCTATATTTACATAGTTTTATACAGTTCTGATTTTGAACACGGTTTCAGATAAAATTGTAATTAAATAAATTCTAAAAACGATATTAGTTTTCGGTAGAAAATCAATTTTATTTAATAAAATTATAATTTTTTATTATTGGTATATTGTTTAACTTTAAAAAAATTAGAAATAAAAATTATTATTGTTTAACTATTTAAATTTCATCAACCAAAACAATTTTTTTTTGAAAAAAATGATCTTAGCCCATCTTGTTATTTTTATGTGACCCAAACAGACAACTCAAAAAAATCAATGATATGAGCCCAATTCATCGATATGACCCAATAAAACCAGTGAATTGGGTTGGGATCACATCGGCCTAAAACTATCCAATTCTACTATGAATTGAAGCCCATCATTTCAAATTTGAATCTACTGGAATCCAAACCCATCTAACCCAATGTCAATCTAATCCAAACCACCCATTTAAAACAATCCAATCATCTCACCCAACCATTAATATTTTATTTTATTTTTGTAAAAAAATTGCAGAACCGGTTGGCCAAACCGCCAGTTTGGGGTCCAATCCGGGTATGGGATAGTCCGGTTCCAGTAGATGAACATGGAATCGGACCGGAAGTTCCTAACCGACAATTTTGTTCAATTTTGGATATCTCTAATTGAAACACAATCAGAATTAAAATTTAGATAGTTGAATCATTTGTTTGATGTGATGATTTCAATGTATAATATACTAACCGGAAATGTTAATCAATTCCAACAAATAACAAATAACAACAATACATCATTTACTAAAATAACTTATAAATTATAAATGAGTTTAACCAAATTAGAAATCAGTTACAAAATTGGCATCTTAGAACATAACTTTAACCAAAATATTTATTTGGTCTAAATCACAACTTATTAACAACTCAATCGTATTATAATTTCCTAAAAATTATGTTTATGACAAATTCAAAGGCCCAACCGGTTCTCTAAAACACAAGCTGGATTATTGGGTCATCAGTTAACCGGTTAGACCAACTATATTTTGTAGAAGAAAGCAATTTTTGGACCCCATCGATTTGAAGTCTAACTCGAACTGTTTTGAAGATTGAGTCACTATATCACTGGTATAACTGGTCGAGTCGGATGAGTTTCAAAATTATGTCAGAAACCACCACGTGAAGTGACAGTAGAATCATCATGGAAGTTTTCAAATTATTTCGAAAGCATATGGGAAGTAAAAATACTTCGAAGATTTTACCGTGTAATCTAAAATAGACAAAATATGTCATTTTTCTAATCGTAATAACAAGAAAATGTTTCAGGCCTGTAAAGGAAATGAATGTTTTATATCGTAAAAAAAAGTCATTTTTATTCAAGAAAAATGAAAAAAGGCATTTTTATTAAGTATTTTCATGAATCATCCATTAAAAGTTCGATCAAAATTCAATTCGATCTTGGATGGACTTAGCTCAAGCTCAATCTCAATCTTACTTAAAGGGTTAAATTAACAAATCATCATATACTCTACATGGGAAAATTCTGGCCTGGGACCGTCCCAATGGGACAGATTCCACTTTTGTAATTAAAAAATTATTTCCCTTCCAATTGCCTTTTACCCCTTCTCTCTCTTTTCTTTACCTATCCGTCTTCTTCATTCTCTCTGCTTTTTTCTTCAATCAAATTTATTTAATAATCAAACCCCACCCCAGTTCTTCTTTCTACTATTCTGAAAAGGAAAGATTTTTTTTTTTTTTTGGAAATTGTGGTTGAAAGAGCGTTGAAATCAAGTTTTTTGACGGATATAGCCTTGAAAAACACCACCCATCAATTCCATTACCGTTGATGTTTTTTATGTTGATTACCTTCTTGGTTTCTCTAATAAAGAATTTAAAGACCGCCATCAACAAGATGATGATGATGAAGAAGAAAAAGACTCCATTTTAGTTTCTTCTTCTTATCAACACTGCAACAACTCCAATTTTCCTCCTTTTCCGAAACTGATGATTTTGGTTCCCCTTTTCCGAAACTGGTGGCATCAGGTGGTCATGATGGTGGTGGGTGGCGGTGGTATCGGGTGGCGGAATATGGAGGTATTGCTGCTGAGGTTCTTTGAGAGAGAGAAAATAATTTTTTAATAAAAAAATTGAGATCAACTGGAAGGGAAATAATTTTTTAATTGTAAAAGTGGGACCGTCCCAAAGTCCCAGGCCAGATTTTCCCAGTCCATTGTGAGGGAAAATAAATGAGAAAATTTAATAGGGAGTTGTATATACAGTAGTTAATAGAGATTCACGTGAGAATATCCAAAACAAAATCTAACAAATAAATGAGCAAAAAAGAGAGTGGTTTCCGTAGACTTTTTGTTCGTCATGCTTCCCTACCTCGACACCTGGGGAACCACAATAGCTTAATTACATTTTTTTGGGTCAAAATCAGAGTGTTGATTACTACTAATAGTCACCATCTAACTGCGGTAACTGACTGAAAAAGGTTAATGATTTTTTTTTTTTATTCAAAAAAGGTTAATAATTAACCATAACAATTAACCACGAAACCTGTTCACTTCCCATAAACAAGAGAAACGGGGTGAAATACTAATGATTAAAATCTCACCATGAACCCTTTTATACTATGTGATAAAAAAGAATAGGCACGTGCTCAGTTATTATAGAACACAGTATAAGTTATTAAAAAGTGTTTGAACGTATTTTATACTCGGGGCAATAAAAAATATATATTTATTATATTATTACTATGTATAAAGAAAAAAGGTCAAGATGTAAACCGTAGGTAAAAAAAAGAGAGCCATAATAAGCATAGCTAAAATAGTCAAATAAAGTAATAACCCACTAGGCTTGCTTATATTCACGATTTAGAGGTAACCCCCCCAGGGAAAGAAAAAAAGCATAGCTAAAATACCTTTAATTGGCAAATAGAGTTAGTCTGTGTCTTTCTTCTTCCTCAATGATACGTCACAAATCTAACACCAAAACGTCTGGTCACAATCACCTTAGATTCTTCTCTCTTTTATTTATTTATCTGCTGAAGTTTTAGAAAAAGAACCCTACTTAGTTCAGATTCTGTGCGAAACATCTAAAAATTTACACGTACAAAACGTTTTAGGATATGTATCCTGAAATACAAAAAAAAAGAAAAAAGACTGATATTCTTAAAAAAACATGACAAGTATCGTAAATTCATGACAGATATCTGTTTTAATTCAATCTTAATTCTCAAAATTTTAATTCGATTGATGAAAGTAAGTTCCGCATATTCAAAATTTATTCCGTTCTGCACTAGAGCCGCAATCAAGCTAGTTGGGCCTTTCTTTATTTAACACCCAATAGAGTAATAACCCAAAAAAAAAACAGATATAGATCATATACTAACCCTAGACAAATCAACAAAAAAAACAACCTCTGTAGTCTGCACACAGACAACATCGTCTGCAAATAGTCCCCAAAAAGGAATCAATGAAAGAAACAATTTTAAAGCATTGTGGTTTGAATAAGGTCAAATTTATCAATGGTGGGTTAGTGGGGTGCCTCAATCCTCTTTGTTAATGATATTTATGGTGACATTGGATTACATTTAGTTCGAAAATGAAACATTCCAATTTTGAGGGAAAGTCTGGTATGGGGCGGTTTTTATAGGTACGGTCCACACTTATCTCACATAAATTTAGACAAGATCTATATGCAGAGTAGGTCGCGCAGGCCTCTATATCTTATAGGTACCCAACAGGTTCGTCCTATAGGGAATTTTTCCCAATTTTGGTGTCCCGGGCATTGCTTAGGTTAATCAAAGTTAAATCTAGCTAGTTAACGGTAGTGTGAAAGTTCATTTCTATTCAGGGGGTTTGAATTTGACTATTTATGCGCTAGTGTATAGTACTTTTAGAAATATCTTTTTTTTTTTTTTGCTGAATCTTTTAGAAATATCTTTGATCCACTGAAGTATATCTACTAATATTAAAAGTGTGATTGAATTGATTATAGTCTGAGATTTTTTGTCTCAATTTCAAATTAGTTGCAAATTTAAAAAGAAAATTTTGAGTCTTCTCAGAAT
>JAOWBF010256909.1:0-17668 GCA_028566175.1 Vinca major
GAATACCTAATCGCTATTAGTGAGAAAAGTATTGTATATAAATTTCAACATTAGTAACTAAAGTATTTTATTCATTAAAAAAAAAGTAGCTAAACTAATTTTCTTCCACCGATCACACCGTACATATTGAAGGAAGCTCAATTGAGTTAGAAATTACCTCTAAAGTGATCAGTTAGGGTTTTCCTTTCTAGAAATAAAGGGAAACAATACATATATAGAAAATCTTGTAACCACTGAAAATGTGAAGGAAATTGGAAATAAGTAATTTAAAAGCAAAATATTAATTGGAAAAAAAAGATGTTACATGTCTAAATGCAGAATTATATCCTCTCCAGTGCAATTATTATTTAGGTGCAAGTTAGATTTTTGTACGGACCTTCTGTCATCTTTGTAAATAGGCCCAGTTAATTTATGTGAAAAGACACAGTCCCACAAGAGCGGTCATTCAATTTTTCGCTCCAAGCTATCAAAACTTCCGACCCCTAAATTACACTCCCGACTTCTCCAATATGTTTATGCATGCAGAAGAAGCACAGAGAAGCATGCAGCAGAGTCCAGTTCATAATATTCATAATAGGGAACAAGAAAATAAGGAGAAAAGAATTCAGTTGAAATCTAAGTGGCTGTCCCATCTGCACTAGAAATTCCCTTCTTTTCAAATCTACTTCAAGTTCCATTTCTAGTTCTTAATAATATACTCTTAGACTCAAAAAAGTTGAGAGAATAAAAACAAAAAAGAATCTCAATAGCTCTGATTCCCCCAACTACTAATTAATCCACCACCTTCCTCATTTCCAACTACTGGGGCACCAATGCAGGTGTAGTTATTGTTAATTTCTTGTTGAGGGTTGCTGTTTCCGGAAGCCGGGAAGACGTGTCCGAGGAAGTAGTCGTTAGTAGTAGTTGTTGCAGGAGGAAATGGGACGAGACGGGTAGGGGAAGGGTAGATGTTGTATGGTGGTGGTTGGATGATGGAGCTTGAAGAAGAACCCGAGAACAATCTTGTAGTTGGGTAGATTGATCGGTATGCTTGTAGTGTTGTTGGATCTCCTCCATTATAATTACGATGGTATCCTCCCCGTGGAATCCCCTGGCAACTGCAATTTTTTAAACGACATTCGACTGTTAGATTATTATTTAAATAGTGATGGAATTTTATTTGTTAAGAATAAAGAATATATAAGCAAGCAAAAGAAATCCTTGAGTTTGGATCTAGAGTTGATCAAATATTGGGTTACACTATCATAGCACAAAACTGAATTTCTAGTTTTATATACAAAATGATGCTAGCCTTCGTGTGGAATTGCCGGAAACTGCGATAACATTATTATCTTGACTATTATCTGAAAGAAAAATAGGTATTGTTTAGTCTTCAAGGAGAAAAAGGTCCTTTCATTTAAATTATGAACAAATTCTAAGTTACACTATCACGATATAATATTGAATACTCTGTTTTTATATAAAATGAATAAAATAGTGAATCTTCATATTTAAGAGTTCATTTAATAGAAAATGCACCAAATTAACATCATTTCAAATATTGGAGCAATTTTATGTGTTAAAAATTGCATTAGAGGGATGATCATATAGCAAGAAAATCACCAAAAAAAAAAAAGAAGGGTAAATATAGCATAGGATGAAGTGCAAAGAAGTACCCTAGATGAGGTGGTTGAGGGAGTAGGGGGTTATCGTTACTGAAGACAAGAAGACGAGCCTTGTTCAGAGTTTCTGTTTCCCTCTCTGGGTAACATAAACACAAATCAAACATCAAATCATCATAGTATATATCAAATCAAATAAAAAGCAATCAAAGCCCGACCAATAATTTCACCAAAAATAAGAAAGAAAATCCCCAATTTTGTTACCCTCGCGTGAAAACATGAATAGACATGACTACCTATGATGTGCTTCTCTATGGAAAATCATTTATTACAAAAAAAAAAAAAAACACTGATCATTTCTAACAACAAGAAAATAATGACACATTCACTGAAACTCTTATTTAGATTGTATTTGGATTCGGGTATGGGTGAATATACGTGTATATATATTTAAATATCGAATATTAAATATTTAATTAAAGTATCTAATCGATATTGATTAGATCCGATAAATAATAATACTCATACTCGACACGATACGATTGACATAAAGGTATAGTTTGAGTTTGCTCTGCTTTAAAACTCAAATTCTTTGTAGATTAAATATGAGTATAAAACCTCAAACATTGAATAATCTAGTATCTGATTTTAGTTTGAGGTTAGTTTATAATGTAATTGAAATTAGAAATTTCAAACTAGACCGATCTAGTCATACCATTCTTTCTGATAATTTAATTTAAATAAATAAGTGATTAGTTTTGCCTTGGCGGTGGCGGTTCATGTGTCCCCCAAGAGCTTGAGATTTGCAGAATTTGAGTGAACAAAACCTGCATTCATACACTTTCCCACATTCTTCTTTTCCTTCCTTTCCGCCACCTAAACCACATTTCCCATTTCAAGAAAGTTAACCCTTATCATTAGACTAAAATAAAAAAAAACATTCAAGAAGCACAAAGAGATGTACAAACCAGCATAAGAAGAAGTGTCTTGAGTATAATCCTCTGGTAAGTTGTTCAGGTCTAATGGACTTTCTTCTGATCTCCTGGAAAACCCACAAAATAATATTTCTTAACAAGACATCATAAATTAAAAAGTAGACAAAAAAAAGATAATTATTTTCACATGTTTTTTCCCCAAAGTGTGTGTGTTTTTTGAGACCTACATGGGCACCGGTAGAGAAAGACAGAGAAGAAAAAATAATTGTTGAGGGAATTAAAAGACTTTGAGTTTGAGTTTGAGTTGGAGTGATGATGAAAGAAAAAAAAAAGGGTTCACTCCCTTTCTCTCTATCAGTTCTTCTCTGCCACCTTCTCTTGAGACATCCCTAATAAACTTTTTTTCCCCGTCTTTTCTCTCTTTAATCTCGTGACTTTTAAAAAGGAGTGTTGTGTGTGTGTGTGTGTTGGTTAGGGGAAGGTATATATTGATGATCATCTGGTTAGGAGTGAGGGGGGTAGTGAGGTCTGAGAGAATGAGAGGGACGTTGCCATGACAAGTTCTTTTTCTTTTTGGGTATCTCAAGTGGCTAACTAGGGTCTATTGCCCTAATGTTCAATTCGGATCTTTTGTCTCATTATCTCGTTAACATATAGTTCCTCTCATTATGAATAAATTGTGACCTAAACGAAATTGTGTCTTTAGAAAGAAATGAGACATATGACAACTAACTTCAAATGAGACAAAGAGTGAGACAAGAAATTCGAAAACAAGATCATTATAAAATATTTTGTGTCACATCTTCTATCATATTATTATTATCTACGGAAAGAATTTCAATCCTAAAGTGAAAGTATGTTACATGACAATTTTTATGAGCGAGACACATGATGTGATGGCATATCGATTCCGTGTGATAACTGCATGTGACATTTCTAATTATATTTATGTTCGTACATATAATTTATCGATTCAGTTCTAAGGTGTAACCCTTTTAGGTTATATAAATAAATATTTTACACCATCTACCAATGTGATCACATGAAATGAAAACATGATAATTTGAAACCCTACTCTACAAGTACATACCTATATGTGACAAAGAAATAATTCCGTTGATTAGAAACACCATCTACCGAAATGTATTTAAGTTGGACTTATAAGTTAAAACTCTTGTTCCTTGTGTATAAAAGAAAAACAAATATCATAGGATTTAATAGTGGAGAAACTTGAACAAAAGTTCCAACTAGCACCTCTTCAGAAAAGAGTTGATACCACAATTTCTATCGGATCAGGAGGTAGGGCCCTAGAGCATAATTATCGCCTTTTGTGTATAAGAAAATAGTTGATAGTACATATTTTATTTAATGTAACTGAGATAGATGTAGCTACTACGGTGGCCCAAAGGACTTTGGTCCTTCACTTGTAATTTTTCTGTTTATAATACAAGATCCATTTCCACACAAAAAAGTACATGCCCATACGTATTTCTTTTTCTTTTTCACGCATATATAATAAGGACAGTTTAATTTTAGATGAACATCATTAAATATTGAAAAATGACATATATTTAGGGAAAAAATAAAGTGGCTAAAAAGACCACTATAATAGAACGGAGGGAGTACAATGTATTTATATGGTTAATATCACTTTTTAGCATAATATTCACAAGAAATATTTATTTTATGTGAAAGGCATGCAAGAGGTGAGTTTTTTAATGCAAAAGTGTTATTTTTTTAAATATCTAATATCCAAATGATATTTGAGTAAGAAGAGATTAATGGGGCAAGGGCCTGCCTACAACCTTGAGGTTGTGGGTTCGATACCTCTCACATAAGGGGAATGAATTAATTGACATTTTCTTTGGTTTCCCTTATGTGAGTCTTATATTACCCTTCATGGGGTACCCGCTAGTCGGGCTTCTACTCTTCCGCTCAGCCGGGCTTCTACTACTCCCCTCATGGGGCATCCGCTCAACGGGCTACTACGACACCCGCTCAGTCGGGCTTCTACTACTGCTCCCCCTCATGGGGCACCCGCTCAGCCGGGCTTCTATCCACCCTATATGGGCTCCTCTTCTGGTAAGGTCCAATAAATAGTTGTAATAAAAAAAATTAAAAAAAATCTCTTAAATCTCTATTCTAATTTTCTGAAATTTTCGACTCTTTAAATATTTCACAAAAACAATGATTGGTTGATAAAAAATTTAATCAATTAAATTAATAATAATAATAATAATAATAATAATAATAATATATCTATCTTTTATCTATATTTATATTACATAGTATGTTTTCAGTTTCAACCAATCACAAACTTCCAAAATTCTAATAGAATTTTCTGGGAGTTTTGAGTTTTTTAGTTAGTTTATTGTTTTTTATTGGTTGGTATGGTTTTTTTATCTATTTAATTAATATGAAATTAAATATTTTAATTTGAATTCAAATAGTTATCTCAAATCTCTACACACTAATCCATTTGTTACTAATATCACCATGTTTTTTTCCTTTTATTGAAATCATATGTTTTTTTTATTGGCTGGAATATTTTTAAATATTTAACTTATTATCTATTAAAATATCTTTTTTAAACTTAACTAATAAAAGGATTATCATCCTATCGTATATTTCTAACTATATATATTACAAATAATATTTTTAGTATTTTAAAGTTTTTTTGTGCAAGAATAATTTTAATAAACTTTTAAACAGAATTTCTTTCTAATGACTAAGTTAATGTTCCCTCGAAACGCTCTCTAATGCTCCGACTACTATGTCGGTCAACTTCCCTAAAATATTAGGGTTTTCTACGCCACTAAAGTGGGCGTCTTGGAATCGAATTATGATTTCTATCATTGATAAGGTTTTTAATCTCT
The DNA here is from genome assembly GCA_028566175.1 of Vinca major. Taxonomy (NCBI): domain Eukaryota; kingdom Viridiplantae; phylum Streptophyta; class Magnoliopsida; order Gentianales; family Apocynaceae; genus Vinca; species Vinca major. Next base: position 5,413 of record JAOWBF010256909.1, read on the forward strand.
CGATGTCATCACTCCTCAATAGCGATTTTGGATTTGGCATCGTTTCTAGGGCATCGGATTTTCGCCATGCCGCTGGTACAACAACAAACTGTCAATATACACACCTTGAAAGGGGAAGCCAGACTGGATTTACTCCAGTGATGGGGAGTGTATCGGAAAGGAAGGTGCAGGTAATAGGGATAAATGAGTTTGGTTCTGGAACAATGTCGTTAACATTGAATTCTGGCCGGCGATTTTGTTATGACCTAGGATTGGATGTGAGGGTACTAAGGAGTGTAAGAATTATATCATTGGTGGGTTTTGAGGAGAACGTGTTGTTGATGCTCGGTACAATAGAGTTCGGCCGTGATATTGATACAACGGCGTCGGAGTTGGTGAGAAATTCGCCGGAGTTAACGATGACAAAATTTGGGAGACGGATTGAAGATGGTATGGATATGGTGGGTTGTGATAAGTCAATGGTTCCTTCAATGGGCCAAAATTCATTCACTGTAGGCTTAGGCTCTAATGGAACATTCAAAGCCTATGTTAGAGCCTTTTGGGCTCTTTGGGTTGGGCTGTTAGAGATAAGTTTGGCCCAGATTTTTATGGGAAAAAGGTGTTTTGGGCAACCTGATTTTTTTGAAGCTGGAGTGTTTACTTTTGGGCTGGATAGACCAGGCCTGGCGTTGGAGATTACTGATTTGGCTGGGTCTGGCTATGCTGGCCCAACCTCTCATGATTTTGACTTTGCAGGCCAAGATGATACAAACTCTCTAAATTGGAAGCATATTTCCGCTCCAAATTGGTGGAAGCAAAAGCTTGACGACAATGATAAGACGGAGGTCGCAGGTCGGCCCCGTCAATATGCATGAATTGTTTGCTCGAGAATTGTCTAGGACTTCACACCTCTTGGACAATTCAAAACTTAGTGCGCCTCAAAATGGCTCACAATTCTAGTAGTTTCTTCCTTTTAATAATAAAGTCGTTTGCGAACTACATGATTAATATCATGGATGTTTTAGGTTTTCTTTCATGTTTTAAATTAGAATTTATTTTAAGTAATAATGTAAGCAATCAATGGGTGCGACCGTCTCAAATCTGGCAAGTCATCCCTCAAGTTAGAGATTTGTTGCAACGTGGTTTCGAATGGAGGATCGTGAGCGGACGTTCCGTTCGTATCTGGCGTGGTCGCTGGCCAACTACTCTAGGCGGTTTTCAGCTGATCTCCCCTCCTAATTTTACATGTTTTGAAAGTTTGCAGACAAGAACTCCTGAAGTTGTGGAAGGCCTCTGGTTTGTGCGTGACCTTGGTTTTGCTCTTTCTTTTCTGGTAGTAGTTTCTGGTTGTACGGTCATAGAATCTTGTACTATAGGGCACTTATTCTCTAGATTTTTCTATAACCGCCAGTCTTGTAATATTTTGGCTCATTGGTTAGCTGAAATTTTTGTAAGACTTGATGCCTCATTTCAAAGGGTCAGGAATCCATTGGAATTCCACCTCCCTCATGTAAGTTCTAATATCTATTCATGAAATTACTTTCTTTTCAAAAAAAAAAAAAGTGGTATTTTATTATGAATTTCTTTTTTTCCTTTCTTGTGTGATGAATGTAGGTAAAATTTAGTCATCAATAAAAATTTAGCACAAAATCCGAGACAAAAATTCTCTCCTACACATAATTAGGTGGCTTATAATTTATACATGATTTGTTTTCTAAAATTCTAATATGTCGCAAATTATTTTTCAACTTAAATTCAAATCGTTCCTTTCCATTTCCATTGAGGACAGTAATCAATAATCACCCTACACTCTCTCCCATTAGTAGCGAGCCGGGAGCATACATCGTCACCATTTGGGAAAGTACACTATTAAAGTAAATCGTTCTGCAACGGTGTTAATCAAGATGGAGTATTGATGATTAAGCCCATAAATGAATTGAGAATTGTGAGACTTCATGCATCACCATTATGCATTTGTTTTCTTGATATTTTGAAATATTTAATTTCAAAAGTTAGAAGATAATTTGTTTTCTTGATATTCTTTTATATAACTTTTCGATAATATTCTTTGATTGGTTCTGAATAATTCTTCTTCTTCATAAATAAAAATGCTCTCATGCTTTTATTTTGTGTATAACAATTCTTATCTCATGCTTTTATTTTTTTATATACTTTATTCTAGAATACTACAAGATTATTTACTTTATTTGGCATATGTGCCCTTTAGTCTATTTGTAGTTTCTAACTATCTTTTTTTAGTAAAGAAGTCGTTTTATTTGTATTTTTTCTATTCCATTTTATATCTCAAGATATATATCATTCCATTTGAATTTTTATCTTTAAACGATTACAAGAAAATATAATTAGATTATTCAAAAAATTTAGATAGCAAATAGTTTAGTATTTTTATCCCTACTAATTCATTTTGAAATATTCTAACATGACTTTTTAAATAAAAAAATTCGAAATATGAGAAAAGGATGAACATGCATATGATGGACATCGAATCCAAGACCTTAAACTAGGTGTATTAAAATAAAATTAACCCTCCGTCCCTTTTAAAATAAAAATTAACCCTTTTAGAAAGTTAATATTTATATTACAGAAGGTATTATATAGTTTTTTCTTTTCTCCCTCATCGGGAAGACTATCTATTAGAAGGTATATGTTGTTGTTTAAGTTTTTATATTTTCTTAATTCTAAAACTATTATTGATTCGTGGATTTTATTGGGTATTGTGGTTTGTCATTTATTTTTTTTGTTGCCGAGAAAATGAAAACTTTGTGGAGTTTGAGCTTTTGAGTATACCCATATTTACTTAGTTAGAGTTATGAAAATGAATTCACCCAACTTGGATCATAACTATAATAATACACGTATTTTAATTATTATGTATAGCTCAGATGATACATACATTTCACTATGATTCACTCAATTTAATAATATGTACATTTTTTTTTATTATGATTCAATAAGATACATATTGATACTTTGGAACAATTTAGGAAAAATTTAACATTGCATATGAGAATGTACTTCAATCCCCATAATTCTTTAAAGTACAATGTTGTCGTGCGTAGCACGGGTATTTTGCTAGTGTATATATATATATATATATTATAGAAGGTCTTTTTAGATTTTTAGTTATATCATGCTACGTGTCATTTTTTAGAATTTTATATTTTTAATTAGTTATAAAACTTTTGATTGGTGCAAAAAAATTGAACTATTTTATTTATTTTAAAATTGGGGATGAGGATTCGATCCCACAACATGCAGATCAAATGTTACACAACATTGCAAGCTACTTTGGCGTGTGTTTGCAACTATTTTATTCTTATTTAAGTAAATATTTCCACGATCTCTAACAAATCTGAAATAACTGTATTTTTTGCAACTATTTTATTTAATTATCTAAAGGAATTTTCTGGGAGTTTTGAGTTTTTTTAATTAGTTTACTAATTTTGATTGGTTGAGGAGAATTAAGATTAAATTAATTAATTGAAAAATAATTCTTACATCAATAAAATTTAAACATCAAATTACTTCTCCAATTATCTCTACAAATCCTAAATTTTCTCTCCTAATCTTAAATAATTTGCAAAAAATTAATGGATCAATATTTTCTGTAGTAATTATAAATTATTTATAAATTCAATCTCTTCTTTGAATTTTATCTCAAACAATCTTTTTTATTTAAATTAAACTCCTAATAACTACTCATTACCTCCACACCTAATAAATAACCATTTTCCACACACACGATACACAATCTTTATCTGTATCGTCACCTTCTAGCAAGAGAAGCAAACTCTTCCTTTGTTATGTAAAAGTAATTTTTCCTGATTTTGCTTCAATTCGAATGGTAATCTTTCACGTTTACTATTTTTTTTACATTCTCTATTATTATTATTTTCATTGCAATTTTTTTCCCTGCTATCACTTTCTGTAATTTGTACAAACCTTTTTCTAACTCTATTTGTTTTCACAAGACAATTTAATTATTGATCTTCTTTTCCCAAATTTGTGAGGTAATCTTTGAGAGCTAATATATATTCCCTAATTTTTTTCTTTTGTATAATGCATATACATAATAATTAGATATCAAAAATTCTTTACACCTTACAACCAAAATTTGAGTGGTTAGAAAATCATATGTCTTCTTTTGATTTGTAAGTAGTTAATGTTCTTTTCCAAATACTGATTCTTTTCCTTTTTGTTAATTACTATTAATCTGTAGGGTTTTCTTGAAGAGAGATTATGTTTTTGATTACTTAGGATTCCATTTTTTTTCTTTTTTCTTTAATCTTAAAGGAAAGAATTGGCGATCAACAAATTTCAAGGTACATTTTTTCTTTCATGCATTTCTTCACTCTTATTATTACTATTATTATTACTATTATGCTTGATAATTTTATTTAATGTATCATTTTCTCTCAGTCGTATTTATAATGTTCAAAACTTTTTAGATTTATTTATTCGAAGAATGATGATATGAATTCCGCTTAAAAAAGTTTGTTTTTAAAAAATTTAATTGGTTATATTGTATACAAATATCAACCTTTGATGACCTTTTTTGGGATTTCATTGTGATTTTCTTTTTCCACTCCGTATTGTTTAAGTTCATAAATTTGAGAAAATTAATGGGGACAAAACCTAATAACAAATAATATTTCATTACATTTTCAAGATTTTCTACCCCACTTGACGTTTTGAAAAGTTATTTAGTATTTATCTTTAATATCTACCTATATGCTACATGAAATGTTTTCATTTTTTTTTTGAATAGGAAATGTTTTCATTTCTCTATCAAAAATTACTTTTTATTTCCTCTTTTGAAAATTTATTTTAAGTTTTAACTCTCTGAAATTTCTTGATTCTATACATATATTTTGTTTGTTAAAAATATTCTCGATTATATTTTTTCATTTGATCAAAGTGTGAAATATTTATTAATTTTCTCTTTTAGTTCTCCAATGTAAAAAATTACTATTATTTAGCTACTTTTCTTCTCTAAATTATATTTTGAGTTTCACCTATCTAACATATTCTTGATTATAATGATAGATTGTTTGTTCCCCATGATCAGATCACTCAATGTTATTTCTTTTAGATCTTTTATCTATTTGTAAGTCTACAACTTTATTTTTTATTTTTATTTTTCTATGAATTTAATTTATCTAGTGTCAGTTGATTATGGAACAAATTATCATATTTTTAATTTATTTGGAACTTTTACACTGAAATTAATCACATTTTATTTTGATTTTGTATTTGTCCGTAATGGATAATTAAACTCTAATTTTTTTTATTGCAACTGGGATGGAGGTTGGTGGTAAAATTAAGCAATCTCTTGAAAGATGCAAACTCACATATACAAGGATTTAAAGATGTCATGAGTTATAATATGCAAGCGATTCTTTGTAAAAAGAAATATGCTCTAAATGTCTATAAACATACTATAATGAAGGGCGGGATAAAATGTTTTTACCTTCATGGATAGTTTTGTATTATTTGCAATTCCGTTGGAAATCTGTTGGAAGGTCTTTGAAATGCGTTGTATTTTTCTATTTATTTAATCGATAGATTGTAGGATAGTGTTAGTTTTTAACATCCTTTTATCTCTTCTATTCTTTCCTCATTCATATTGATTTAAAAAAACTTGTGCATTTTTTCACTTTAGAGTTGAATTTTATATTTTTTTTATAGATTAAGTGCGTTATTATGAAGTAAGAATTGTGATTTTTCACTCCTTTATCTTTTTTATTCATAATTGAAGTTTATATGCTTTGTTGTATATATTAGGTGCATGATTATGAAGTAAGAACCTTTAGTTTACACCCATTTCATTATTATTATTTTTTCTTTTTTTTCTTTTCAGTCACTAGATAAAGGAAAACTGTTTGAGTTAGTTTAGATACATAAAAAGAAAATTGGGAATGATGCTTCAGTTAGAAGAATACGTTTGTAAGAGGCAGATGAAGACAAGAGAAAGTTTGGACTGAAATAATAAAGAGCGATATGGTTGTATTAGATTTCAATGGTTTTATAGTCTTGGATATAAGTAATGAAGGGAAGGTATTATATGTTAACGACCACTCGTAATTCGACCTTAATTAATTTGAATTAATACTCCATTCGGTTGTTGTTATATTTCGTTAATCACGTAAAATTGCACGGATCCTTAGGCTAGTGTGTGTGTATATATATCAAATGAATTCATTGAAATGTTTTTTCTTCTCTTCCATTTAATACATATGAAGAAAATGTTGCTATCTTTGTCAACACAACAGTCTAATGAATTTTAGAGATCCATTTTATAAACGAATATATTGTAAGAGAACAAATGAGTGAAATTAAGATTATTTGTAAAAATAAAATAGAGTGATATTTGACCATTTATCTTATTACTCTACGAAATTCGGAGACCTTAATTTTTTTGTGAAAATAGTTCATTAATTTCTAAATCCTCTCAAAGAATTTGAGTTTTGACAAATTTTATGACTCGATGCAAAAGAACAATAACCGAGTAGGAAAAAAATAAATAAAAAACCCTCCCAAATAAAAATAAATAATTTATCACGTACTTATATGTCAAGCCTGTCCCAAAAGTCATCGAAATAATTATTTAGTAATTTTTTAATTATGATATCTTTTATCTTTAATTTCCTCAATTATAATATTTGACCTTGAGGTTACGAGCAAATCTTCCTAATATTTTATGAAACGCAAATTATTTATCAAAAAAATAATTTTTTTATGAGATTTTCCTATAAATACTGCACTTCGCTTTCCCATTTTTTAAGTTTATTATATGTATAATTCGGCTTCCTATCTTATAAATTATGAATTTTTGCTAGAAATTATTGACCTGTGATCAGTATAGTTTTTCATTTCTCATATTTTTTCTCAGATAATCTCATTTCAATAAGTACATTTCGTGAACAAAAAAATAATATTACTGAAGATTATCACTTGCAAATTTAGATTTCAATACAGGGAATATTGCTTAGTGCTTACTCTCACTTAGTTAAAAAAAAGCAAGGCAGATACCCAAAGGAACTATAATATAATGTTGCTAATCTGATTGTAATTATGCCAGCAAGTATTATATTAAAAATATAGCTGGTAAAGTATGCACGAAAAATGCATTAAGGCCTTCCTTATTTGATCATGTAAAGTTCGTGGAATTAACAATCTAAAACCCGAGTTGACATTTGCAGTCAATAGACAAGGATAAGGACACTCGAATATTAAGGGAAATTAAAAACCAAAAGTAAAAGGCTAGATCTAGTTGGAATAATTCCTTAAAGAAAACAAAATGGAAAATAAAAACAAGAGAAGAGAGCCAAATTAGGGTTTAGTGTATTTGAACATCATTATTCATCAAAAGAAAAATATAAGTATTGAGCGTTCTTTTTTTCACATTACTCAACACAAATATTTATTAATAATTCACCTTTTTTAATATTCGGAATAAAAAATTTCAAACCAAACAAAAATGAAATGAAATTTGATTTGATTTGAATCTGAATTTTAATCTCAAATCAGACGAAATACAATTCAATTATACTTTTGGAGAAAGTGTGAAAATATCTAAAACTTCATACATACTATCATTTTTGTTATGAAGAATACCTCCGTTTTTATTAATTAAATCAAAATTGATATCAGAACTCGATATTACTCTTATTAAATTTGTACTTTCGTATGAGTTTAAATTATTAAAATTATGCCCAAAGACAAAGAAAATAGAGTTAGAAGACAAATAGCCCACGTATTACTACTCCTTGGAATAAAGACCATCTTTCAGTCCACATTTTTTGGGTAGAAAATAAATATATATAAAGACAATAAACTCCAATCCACATATTTATTCAGACGTGTTATCACGTCGCTTAGGTACAATACTTTTCGTTCCACAACTGGGGAAGCCTGTATGACTAGTCAATCCTACTATTCTCTGTTTTGTTTAGTGATCCATTCTACCTTTGATTAGTTCTTATTAAATCCCTTTTTAAATATCCAACTTAGCAAAAAGTTATTCTAAAACAAATTCCAAATCTTGCAGAAAACCTACTTTCCAAAAATGCTTCTTCAAACCCTCTTCCTTCACCTCCTCTTGATCATAATCATCCCATTAACACTAGCAATAAACACCACCACCACCCGGCCGGCCGACACCTCTCTCAAGTCCATTATTACCGGCGCCACCATCACCAAGCCAGGCTGTCCGAGTAAATGTGGAAACCTGACCGTCCCCTACCCTTTCGGCGTCGGACTAGGAACAGGCTGCGCGGTGGGCCCGTGGTTCGAAATCAACTGCAACACTTCTTTTAACCCGCCCAAGCCCTTCATTGGAACAGGAAACCTTGAAATCGTCGACATATCAGATAACGTAGTACGAATAAAAAATTGGGTGGCTTCCAGCTGCTTCAATCGGCTAGGTAACATAACGTCCGCGAATCCTATAGCTGTTACTTTAGCGGGGACGCCGTATACCTTTTCGGATGCGAATAAGTTCACGATAGTTGGATGTGATGATTTGGCGTTGATTTCTGGAAGCGAAGGGCGGAACTTCTCCACGGGCTGTTTTTCTCTTTGTTCTAAATTAGAAGATGTAATCGATGGAGAATGTACAGGTATTGTTTGGTTACGACTGTCGTGTTAGGTTATAAATGATTTGTATCTAAGGTTCCTTAAGAACTCGATATGATTTGTATCTAAGGTAATACTAAAATAGAAACTTTCAAGAGAGGGTCTGAGTTCGATTCTTGTCAAGTGTAAGAGTCGGTTCTTACTAAGTTGTAGGTAAGTGAGCCCAATTGAGATATATCATGCTATTTAAATACTCTACTAGCCTTAGAATGAGGACGTGGGAACCCTTAGGGTTGGAACTCAATCATTCTTGATATTTATGTTAGATTATAGATTTTTTTTTAAATAAAAATTAATATTTAACAGTTTATTATTATGAAATAGTGTTTCTAACATGACTTACCATATTGTGACAACAGGTATTGGTTGTTGTCAAACAGCGATACCTAAAGGACTGAAAACATTCGTTGGAAGTTTGGGCAGTTTAAACAATCACACACAAGTGTGGAGTTTTGATCCATGTGGATATGCATTTCTCGGAGAGGACAACTTTGTTTTTCATACATCATATCTCTCGGACACAAAATTTTATAACAGCACCGTAGATAATGTCCCGATAGTGCTTGATTGGGCGATTGGGAACGGAAGTTGTAGTAATGCAAAGAAATCTCCAGATTATGCTTGCAGAGACAATAGTTACTGTGTGGATTATGAGGTTGTTGATGGCGGTTATCGTTGCAATTGCACTCATGGATTTCAAGGCAATCCCTATCTCAGTGCTGGCTGCTATGGTGCGTTTCACATTTTATTATTTTCTAATTTTCTATATCATTTTCTGTCTATTAGATTCTATTGCTTTTTTACAAATTTTAATTTGGATAAAAAAAAAAACCCAAATAGTCTATCGCCTTGACTTTTTCGAAAGTTGCGACATTAGATTAGTTTTTGCTCTTAATAGGTCTATCGAAATTAATTATATGCCAGATACATGAATATTTTAAGGGTGGGTTTTTTTTTTTTTTTTTTAACTGAATATTTTAAAAGTTTTTACCAAAATTTGAGAAAATTTTAAGGTCAAACTGGAATATTAACCCTTCTTAATATTATAATTTATAAGACTTGTCATGTGAGAATATATATCCTCTTTTAAAGAAAATATTAATAAACCTATATAAAAAGAGTGAAACGCCTAGCAGGTTTTAGAAATTAAGATGGAAAAATTAGGCAAAATGTGAGACAGATAATTTCATACCGTTATTTTGTGTCAAGCTTAGAGCTAAATTAATTAGTTAATAATATCCGAGATTTTTTGCATTTATGGTGGCAGATATCAACGAGTGCAACGCTAATAATCCTTGCGACGAAAATGCGAAATGCAGTAATAATCCAGGTAATTTCAGCTGTGCTTGTAAGCATGGATACATTGGCGACGGCAGAAAAGATGGTAAAGGTTGCATTGCTCGGAGCTCGCAGTTTCCAGTTATTAAGTTCTCACTAGGTAATTCTTTGCTATCATAGGCGTTTTCCTTTACTTTTTTTCTTTTTTATTGGTGGGACCCAAATCTTTCTTACAAATAATTCAGTTTTTATCGTTAGAAGTTTGATACCATACCAATTACCAAGTGCCCGGAATATGATACTACCTTCATTTCTTAATCTAAGACTTTCATTACATATTGTGAAAAATAAAGAAGTAAAATTATGATGTTTTTTTAATGAGAAAATAGCCTGGATCATTCTCAAAACTATTTAGCAAGATACGATAAAATCTTATAAGTTTTTTTTTTTTTTTACTTTTTGGTAGGTATCAGAACAAATTTCGCGACTGTTAAGTAATCCCACCACCATTATCCGAGGTGGTTTCCGGTCAAAATTTAACTGGAAAATGACTACTGTTGGCCGAAAACCGCCGCGAACATTGGTGGTGGTACGACTTAACAGATGCGGAATTAGGAAGTAAAAAAATGAAGGATCTTTTTATGACTAGGTAAATACTTTGAGCTAGAATGATGTGAGTCAATTTTCATTTTTTAATTTAAATATCAATATTTAAGAGAATAATATTTGTATTTTAACTGACAAAATATTTTATTTTTTACTTCTTTAATTTCTACAACATGTAATTAAAGTCTTATATTAAGAAATTGAGAGAGTATTATCTAAGCTTTATTTTGACCGATTCAAATATATATGATGATATCTTTCGGAAAATTGTTGGTTGTAGGTTTTGGGTTTGTGTTCTTATGCCTAGTAATTGGAGGAGGTTGGATTTACTTTAGCTTAAAGAAAAGGAAACTAATCAAACAAAGAGAGAAATTTTTCAAACAAAATGGTGGGATCTTATTGAAGCAGCAAATGTCTACTAGTGGTGATGATTCTTCAATGGACCGTTCAAAAATCTTCACATCTGAAGAACTCAAAAAAGCAACTAATAATTATGCAGAAGATCGAATCCTTGGTAAAGGAGGTTATGGAACAGTCTACAAAGGAATTCTTCTAGATAAAAAGTTGGTTGCTATAAAAAAGTCGAGGATTATGGACGAGACTCAAATTGAGCAATTCATAAACGAGGTTGTTATTCTAACTCAAGTTAACCATCGAAATGTGGTTAAATTACTAGGTTGTTGTCTGGAAACCGAAGTTCCTTTACTCGTCTACGAGTTTATTTCTAACGATACCCTATTCCACCACATTCACAACAGTCGGGACAAGTCTTGGTTTTCATGGGAAAATCGCCTCCGTTATGCAACGGAAGCTGCAGGAGCATTAGCCTATCTTCACTCTTCTGCTTCAATGCCGATCATTCATCGCGATGTTAAGTCAGCCAACATTTTGTTAGATGAATACTTTACCGTAAAGATTTCTGATTTTGGAGCCTCGAGATTAGTCCCCTTGGACCAAACTCAAATCACGACTTTAGTCCAAGGGACATTAGGTTATTTGGACCCTGAATACTTTCGTTCTAGTCAATTAACTGAAAAGAGCGACGTTTATAGTTTTGGAGTCGTACTTGCAGAGCTTATGACTGGAAGAAAACCTCTTAGTAACACAAAAGTAGAAGAGGAAAGAAATTTAGCGACGTATTTTATCGTATCTCTTAAAGAGAACCGTTTGTTTCAGATTGTAGACCCGAGGATTTTGAGAGAAGGAACATTGGAACAACTCCAAGAAGTTGGTGAAGTTGTGAAGAGATGCCTTAAGTTGGTTGGTGAAGAAAGACCAACTATGAAAGAAGTTGCAATGGAATTGGAAAGATTAAGGAAATTAGTTAAACATCCTTGGACTCAACAGCAAGGAGGACATGAAGAGACTGTGGGTTTGTTGAATCAAGAATCAGATCTCTATGGTGGTGGTGATGGTGGTGGTTCCATAACTCCTGATCAGCAATCTGATCTTTATGCTAATTTTTCGATGAATATTGATTCGGGAACTCAAAATTTGGACAGTCGCGTGAGAAATCCGTTGCCTCGCTAGTTGGGGGATAGAATAGTCTGTCACCATACATGTTTTCGTACATGTACTCACCCTTCATATAAATGTGACGAATTTTAAGTGATTGAGAATAGATAAGGATTTTTTGCCTAGTTGGAAATTATGGGTCAAATTCATTTTAAATCCTCCTCCCTTGCTCCTCTGTATCTTTATTTTATTTAGTTCATAGTTTTACATTTGATTTTTA
>JAOWBF010257113.1:0-12421 GCA_028566175.1 Vinca major
CCCCCCCCCCCCCCCCCCCCCCCCCCCCCCCCCTGGACGGAGTGGGATGTGTCATGAACTTCGTCAGAACGATAGGAGTGTTGATTTTTCAATACAGCATTAGTATTTTGTGATTTATAATCTGTTCGTATTTTTCGGCTCGCACTGACCATCTCATTCGTCGATACACCCAACGGTGATCCACAAAGCGTTCCGACATTTGTCCAGAGAACAATTTTGGTAATGATCTTCTTCTCTCAACTCGTGGCTTCCGTCTGTCTCCTCTTCACAATTTCTCGGTCCTCGGTCACATCCAAGCTCCACACCAGAAGCCTATATATGAGAATTCCAGCATGCCACCTCGAAAGAAACGAGCCACGAACACAAAAGGCCCTGCCACTGGAGGTCGACCTAAAAGGGCGCGTCGCGACTCCGGCGAATCTAACGCTCGCAATCAAAGCCAGCTGAGAAGCGCTGAACAACCAAGGCCCACCATCACCTCATCGCAGCCTATACTGTCATGGCATGCTACCATCTCTCACTTGAATGCGGAAGAAATGAGCTCTCAGATTGAAAGATACAAACACTGGCGCCGTGAGTGGCATCTTTATTTACCTTAAGTATCGCGGTCAATTCCGTGCTGACCAAGTATGATGATCATTCACAGGAGATGGATCGATTCATGAAACCACTTGTCGTGTCTGTTTGAAGCCCGGTGCTGTTCAGCCTTGTCATACATGTCGACTTTCGTTTCATACGAATTGCATTCCACCAGAATGCCTACGTAAAGCCGAGACCTTCTTTTGTTCTATTTGCGTTCAACGTGGATGGCATACGTCTCCTCCGGTGTTAACGCCGCCCGCTTCTCCAGATCTGAGGTCTAGTCAGCAACCTCAACTGGCAGCGACACCTGCGCCCGTGGCTAGTAGTATTGGCCCTGGCGCGATGTCGATTCCCAGCATCGTCGGTACTGCTTCAGGCTCACAATCCACGTACCCGTCATCTAGAGCACCGGTCGCGCAGGAGAACACTGGCAACGCTCCACCTCTTCAGGAAAATCCTGATATTAATCAGCATGCCTTCCCGACAACTGCGAATCCATGGCAAAATGGTCCCAACAACGAGGTCGAAGTGGAAAGCTCTCGGCCCAGACGTCAGCGAAAGTCTCGATTCGCCACGTTGTCTAGTGAAGTCGATGCATCTCTGGCTGTTCTGTATCGCGAGCTAGAATCCATTTCAACCTTGAAGATGCAGGTAGCGGAGTTGCAAAATCAGAATCTTCACAATGCTCAGATGATTCAGCTTCGTGACAACAGTATAGCCATGCTGCGCAGAGATCTTGATCAGCAAAGGTCTGCAACGGCCGAGCTAGCGCAATACCGGGCCAATGTTGCGCAACATGATTCGACTAAAAAGGAGTTAGATGAGCTTAGAGTGAAATATGCCGCCCTAGAGGCGGAACTACAGGAATCCAGAGAACAGACAACCGCTGCACAGGAGCTTGTGAACGACTGGAAGGGGAAATTATCGCAGTTGCTAAAAACCTGAGTATTTATTAGTAACTGGCACTCACTAAAATAATGAATAATATGATTTTATCTATCTACTGCTTCCAGAGCTAACCGTGCTCCTTCCTGCTCTACAACAATAATATTCAGGTCGATAGAACATATCCCTTCTGCCAGTATTCACAGTACATAAGCCACAACTTCCAATTAAAAGACAAAGGGGACCCAACGTAGGCCATCAATACGAGAAACTGATTCGCCTCGAAGAGGACACTGGGGAAATGGGTTTGATGACCAATCTAATTAAAGTGGGTTTGATCGCCAATGACAAGAGCGCATCGTCTCTTGAGTAATACGCAAACACCAAACGCCATGTTCCTTGCTATCTCTAGCAACTATTGTATCTCATATATATATAGGGTTGAATATAACGGACTGGTCGGAAACTTCTTTCGGGGTTTGGGCTCAAGCCAGCCCAAAATTCAGAACTTGATGAACACATCAATCGACGATGTCACTCTCTGCCAGTGGGCCCAAGTGCTGGCCGGGATTTGTAATAATGCCGGTTTTCCGGTCGATTTTCTAGCTCAATACTGTAAGGTCGATTCCCATACAACCTATCCAGAATTGAATACTTTTTACAAGTAATACTCAGTATTACGGAGGTGTGAAACGATATCTGCTGACCCTAGTCCCCGAGATTTGTCATATTCGGATCTGAGAAGTTCATCAAAATGCCAAATCGTCGATGCTATGCTTTTGCTTCGAAGGAAGACAGAAATTATAAAAATTGATCAGTATTGGTAGAAAGATGATCAAATTGAACATGGATTAAATGCCAATTTCAAGCGATGAGAAAACTATATGAACCTGTTCAGACCACTATGCCCCGCTCATCTGACGGCGTCTACAGACCCACCTCGGTCGTGTATTTCAGAGTCCTTCAAAATAATTCAAGGCAGCGGGTCCAAAGAGGGGAACTGAATATTTATAATCAGAGAAAATCTGACCCTATGTGAGTCAAGTTTCGTACCTTTCTCTTGTCTAACAATGACCATTTTCTCAAACATGCCTCAGTTCGAAAAGAAACACACCTCACCTCTCTCTTCCCCCGAAGGAGCCATTGAAACAGACCCCGACCCAGCACCAGCACCAGATGGTGGACTCACAGCATGGCTTCAAGTACTTTGTATGCACTTCGTTTTTTTCAATACTTGGGGTGTGGGTAACGGATTTTCGGTCTTCGAACAACTATACACCGAGACACTGCCACAAAGCCCATCCACTATTTCTTGGATTGGGAGTATCCAAATCTCTCTTCTCTTTTTCCTGGGTGTTTTCAGTGGGAGGGCAACCGACGCAGGATACTTTCGGGTTGTATACTCGATTGGAGCCCTACTACAAATTTTCGGGTTTTTCATGCTCTCTCTTTGCAAAACATATTGGCAAATATTTCTCGCTCAGGCTGTGTGTATGGGAATTGGAAATGGTCTTACTTTCAGTCCAGGCCTTTCTGTTATGTCGTCGTATTTTTCAACGCATCGTGCGGTTGCTGTGGGAATAGCTTCAGCGGGTGCGGCTACAGGTGGTATGATATACCCCATCATTATCAATCAAATGATCAATGAGAAACATATAGGGTTTGGGTGGACAGTACGTGCAGCTGCGCTGGTTATGTTCGTCACGCAGATTCCGGGTCTGATATTATTCAAGCCTCGTTTCTCGGCGCGCTCATCAGGGTCATTGATTGACAGCAGTGCTTTCAAAGAGAAGCCCTTCATATTCTTTACTCTTAGCTGGTTTCTCAATTTTTGGGGCCTCTATTTCGCATTTTTCTATCTTGGAAATTTCGCTCGAGACCGTCTGGGGGTGGAAAATACACAAAATTTTATTCTCATACTCAATGGCGTTGGCGTTATCGGCCGCATCCTGCCTAGTTTGATTGGGGACCGGATCGGGAAGCTCAACATCCTCATTCCCGTTAGCTTTGCTGTCGCTATTGTCATGTACGCCTGGATTGTGGTCTCGGATATGGGAGGGCTGTACGCATTCACTGTGGTTTACGGGTTGGTTGGAGGAGCAGCACAATCTCTTTTTCCGGCTGCTGCGACTACAATGACACCGGATGTTAGGAGAACTGGTACACGATTAGGCATGATATTGAGCCTTGTGGGATTTGCAACTCTAACAGGGCCTGCTATTGATGGAGTATTGGTACAGAAAATGGATGGGATATATACCGGCGCGCAGGCTTTTGCTGGAAGCTGCATAATTTTGGGGGCTGTTGCAGCTACAGCTTCTCGGATAGCCAAGACAGGCTGGCATTTGAAGGTCAAAATTTAGACCTGAAATCTGCATATCATCTTCAAGTACCGGTCTGCCACGCTGACTTTCCATCAATTAGTCAATCTGGGCTTGAGATATCCCGACTGGCACTGCAAAAATACTGAGTTTCCATTGAGAGCAGATTGAGCATATCCTTGTTCTCTTGCCTTTCCCATTCTGTTGGCTTAGATTACTTGGTATCGAAATAGGAAAAGAGGCTATCATGCTACAAGCACAATTCAACTACAGAATTGCGCTTTTCCCCCTCTAAGGAACCTAGGCAAAAGTGCAAAAGGTTTGAACCAACTGGTCAGCTAGCACCAAAATCAAATAGATTTTAATGAGACGTAAAGTCACACCTGGAGCATCCAAATGGCCCCGTGGGCCGTATACCCTATTACCTACAAGGTCAATAATTGAGCCCGGCTCGAGCATGTTTAATGAGACGTGACTGCGTGGGATGATTATAAGAGGAGAACTAAAGGCAGGAGTAACTCTGGAGTGCGAGGCTAATAAAATGGATGGATTGGGCGGCAAGTGCGATCTTATGCAGCTGAAGATGCCTGAGAGTGTGACTGGCATGGCCTCCTTCCTTCTGCTGGTCCTGTATCGTTGCTTCCCAAGAAGAGCTCATGCCCAGCCAGGTTTTTGCTCAATCTATTACCGATTCCCCCTTCATTCCACTTTCAGTCCTTTTTCTCCTCTCCATTTCCCCATTTCCAATTACTTTTCCCTTGTCTGCTCTTTGGTGGTACTGGCGTCAGGATCCTTTCCATCGTTAGCACTGCACTGTTGAACTCTTCCAGCCTTCTTTGCTCTCGAAATTCACGTCTTCTGCGGCAGTGGCTCATATCGCGAATGGATAACGACGCATCACGGACTGGGCTTTAATCGAAGTAGTCGCCACACATCCCACTGACGACGGTCACCCCGTCCTGAATGAACCATTCCTATACCTCTTCCGCAACTCCGATTCAGTGTGATAATCGTCTCGGCGACAATTGAATTGCCGAACGAATTCCCGGACGATTCAGAAACGTCTTTATAAGACAGGGCGCACCACTCAAACTACTACCTGTGGAAGCTATAACGAGCTCCAACAGTGTAATCTGTTACGCCAGCGTGATGAATACGCCCCCGACGGCCACAACGAATTATCTACCTCGTCTAGTTCGGAGCTCTTCACGTCTACAATTCATCTCCTCTAAAGTTCAGAATCATCCGCCGCTGCAGTCCGTCTCCTCTGGAGTTCGGAGGTATTCACGTCTGTAATAACTTTTCCGACCTTTACATATTCCATTGCAATAAGTGATGCTACGTCCTTCTGCAGCAAAGGCGATTCTGGATCGTTAATCTACGAACGAGATGGAAATGTCGTCGGATTATTTTTTTGGTCCGAATAAGAGGCTGGGAGTCTGGCTTTTCTCATTGATTGCAGACATTTTTGAATGCGGATGGAGTGAATCCGAATCTAGGCTGCGTAATGATATGAATCTCCTTATGGTCGGAGGACAGGGCTGGATCAAGGTTGTTATCATCGTCAAATGGACTCGTCACTCTGACCACCGTGTGTCAGGTAAAATAGCTGTTTTCAAGTTGGACAGGAATGGCATTCCGATAGTGGACAAACGTCAAGTATGTCCCAAGACATTCAATCACTGGTCCAGATACTTCCATCTACTTTTCGTACAGCAAATCTTCCCCGACCCATCTACGAACCCAGACGATCAAAAAATTTGTCTCCAGCGGAAGGACGTCTTTGGTACCTCTCTACTCCCCGGTCGAAACCCCCGAGGTCCTCTATACCTAAAAATGGCAAATCTCCGAGCCAAAGCAACCAAATGCCTCGGTTTCATGGGACTCACGCCAGCATGAGTATCGCTTTCCACAATCAGTATTCCTTATTTGTGTCCAGATTTGAATCGGTTCGGACTATCTGTCCGCATTTTTTTATTCCATGTCAGCCCGAATTATTTCGGTCGGGAATGAGGAAACTCCGTAGTCAATTATCCATATCCTGTCGTGTCCTTAGCTATTATGAAACTTCCTCCTCATATGTAATACTTCATGTGAATTCTACCAAGGGGAGTTGTCACTGCACGATTCATTTTCTCAATGGTAATTTCCAGGTGCTCCTACGCCCAGTTGCATAATACATTGTCTGCTGCAGATCTGCAAAGCACGAGAAGAACAATCTCCGAGCTAAGGCACCGCTGTTCTGAAAAGACTCACTGTCGAGATTTCCAAACAAACCGATTCAACTCCTGGTCATTCAGATCTACTTGGAGCACGACGAAAAAGCTAGGCAATCTCTGACTGTGGAGGAAATTGGACAACTGAATGCTGAATAGGTTCTTGTAAGGCGACTTGGTATTTAGCAAATATTAAATACAATACTTAAATGAAATTTAAGAAGAGATAAGCCCTTGATTGTCTTTAGCATAGATAGAATAGGAATAGAGTGTAGGGGCTAGAATACATATCAATCAGAAAGCAACAATACAGAGAAATCCTTACTCCAGACATGGAGAAACCAGGAAGAGCAACATAGTGAAATACGTAGAAAAGCCAGACAGATGATCTTTCAAATAGACTCACACCCTATCACTGCTATTTCGACTTCAGCTAACTTTCGTAAATCACTTAAGTTTAGAGAAAATTCATCGTTGGCTGTTCTGCCTTACAATAACAAGTATCCAAACATTTCCCGTCTTTTTGGAGTGATCTTGCAGTCAGCCTACAGTATTAGAAAGGCTGACTGTATAAAAAGCAATAAGTAGATGTTCTGACAGATAATCCAATGTCTCAGAACATACTTCAGTCTAGTGAACTTGGATACGGAGGGTATGAAGCCTCGTATCTAATGTTTTGCTGTTTGAATAAGTAAGATCCTAAGACAGCGATTAAATACAGGGATTAGCTTACCGGGACGGTACAGTCTCGTCAAGAAGATCCCATACTCTTTCAGCCCATTCTGTAGGAACATTTGTAAACAGAAAGTCGTGGTAACCCTGAGCTTCACTCAAACACAAAATGACATGATTTTCAAATTCAGTATAATTGTCGAATCCACTTGCTGACGACTCAGAGACACATGACTCTGACTGTTGCATCGCTGGTGGCATAGAATTCGTTGACATCGTGATGGGGGGAGGGTGTGAAAGGGAAAGATTGTTAAAGTGCAAGGATGGACAAATATGTTCGAGTAAACAATTTGGTAAAGTGGGAAGCAAGTACTAGCTCATCTATATGAAGGGACAACCGCGGTTGTGACGTCCTTTTTACCGCTACAACAATATTGTGATGCGTCCTGCTCTATGACGAATTATCCTCAATTATAGAATCTTCACTTCTAGTGCGTCGGGTTTGCTACAACAAAATAAAATCCGAATTGATAAAAGCAATAGAGGTCTGCATTCTTAATATAATGAAGTTGCTACTATCTCTTGTTTATTCTTTTTCTTAAGAGCCGATGATCCTTTTTTCGTCTCATACGACCTCGAACATTTGCAAATTTCCCAAGTGCCGCTTGTGGCTGCAAGCTTACGCGGTCCAACTACAGGGCATTTGCGATAGCGGTATACGCAGCCTTGGGGTTGTAGTTACCGTCGAAAAGCAGAGGGTTGGAGCTGGCCCTCCACGAGTCCTAAGAATCATCGAGTGTTAGTATGAACTGTGTTAATAGAAAAAAAAAAGAAAATTCGGCACTTGGTACTTACAGGGTCAGCGACGCCCCAAACCGTGATTCCGACACACTTGGACTGGTTCAAGCAGGCGTTGACAACCTGATTAATAGGTAGTTAGCAAGTAGTCATTTCTTCAGAGGAAAAGTGATAGCTTACGTTCACGTAGTCGGTTGAGCTTGCTCCAGCAATATCGAGCTCAGTGATGGCAACCTCCTTCGTACCTGCGCCTGCCAAAGCATTCAGTGCTGTGAGGGGGTGTAAGCTAATACTCGTTGTATATCAGGGAGGAGACACTTATCCCGAAACTGCAGCACCGGCACCGGCACCCAAGTGAGTTTGCGAGCCTGCAACAGGTCAGTCATCACAATCATATGCGCTTAGCGGTATATGTGTATCTTACCAATTCCATCAATGGGAATACCGGCAGCAATCCACTTCTTGACATGGCTGATCATACCCTGCGTTTTGGGGTAGGAGGCAGAATCCAGACTTCACAATATTAGCATTGAACGATGCATTAAATCAGAACGGGAGTTTGCTATGGCTCACTTGTAGTCATTGATGTAGAGCTTTGCATTTGGATCCACTGCGCGAGCTGTTTCGAAGGCAATTCGTACATAGTCCTCGCCGATAACGTTGTAGAACACGCTGTTCCGTAGGGAACCGTCCTCGTTGAAGATTTCATTCAAGACATCCTGATATCAGTTAGCCATGTGGCTTGCGGTAGAAAAAATGGTATTATTTACCCAGGCATAAATTTTGCCCTTGTAACGGGTCATGAGTGTGGTGATGTGGTTCTTCATGATGTTGATCAGAGTGGTCTTGTCTGAAATGGAAGACACCCAGGATGGGAGCTGGGAGTGCCACACTTGATGGAGTCAGTATTCCTGTCTGAACATTCATTTATTCGGGCTCTGAAACTTACCGAGAGTGTGTCCACGGACAAGCTTCCCGTTTGACTGAGCAAAATTGACCTATAACTCATAAGAATCTAGCAAAGAAGCGGTTGCTTTGTTAAAGACTAGCCGGGTACGTACCAAATAGTCCGATCCACTGAAGGAGAACTGTCCTTGGTTGGCTATTTTGCAAGTCAGTTTTGGGTATCACCAGTATCTCATAGAAACTGTTACTTACGCTCAGTAGCATCCCACTTCATGCTGTTTTCAGGTGTCAGTTGGCCGAAGTTGGCTTTGACAATTGCGGGTGTTTTCGCGTTCTTGCTGAAGGTGTACTGGTCACCAATATTTCCAAGATATTTCTTGCCATGTGCTTTGAACTTGGTATCGATGCTGACGGATGCCTGTCGGGCTTCGATAGGTCCAGAAAGCGCTTGGCCAGCGAAAAGGGCTGCCACGGTGAGTGCCTTGATTTGAACCATGTTGAAAATTGTATTTACGTCGAGATTGAGAATGGATATGATCTTAGAAAAAAAATATCATCAAAGGGGCATGGCAACGAATTATATACTATAGAAGCCAAGACTTCTTAAGGACGAAAGGTTCATAGTTGAGCCAGCGAGTAGCTGGCTCGACTCGTTCGGCAAGTGATACTTACCGAACGGCCATCTTTCCCGATTGAGAACGGATGTCGCATCATCTACGAAGACCCTGTTTCACTGATGGAGAACCTGTGCGTCTAGTCAATTCAATTTCTTGGCGAGAACTTCGGGAAAATGGTTCTCGATTTTCTTCAGCCTAAATTTCTTGCATAGTAAATTCAGGCTGGATGTACGAAACAGGGTCTTTTCAGCTACGCCCAGTGAAATCTATAGCTAGATAGAAGACCAATAAAAGCGCCTGGATTTTAGCCTGTGTTCGGGGAGGACCCTGGATGCGGGTTGCAGAAATGAAACCAGGGTCCAAGTGTGGAGAGCTGTCACGATCACCCAATACGCCGAAGCCCTCCAAATTAAGTGGCTTCGCCCCAACTTCACTAAATCATATCTACTTCTCCTGACTAAATTCTTTATAATATACCCTAGCAAATTCATCCCTGGCCATCGTCGAGGAATTTTGAATTTATCAAGGTATAGTGCAGGCTAAAAAGAAAATGACAACCTAGCAGAGTCTGTTTTGAGACGCGGTGTGTTTTATAGTGAAACAGTTTTGTAATAATAACCATCAGTCTAGACTTAATCTATTGAGCTTCACCATCGAACTTCAATTCTTGCATCTAGAATCTTAACCGATCTTTGCAAGCTTTACTCTAATTCAAAAATAAAGACGGAGTGGCTAAAATGGTGCGGGGTTAATGTGACACTCTAGTCCTATAAAGGTGACTAGTGATTGTTTTGCCTAATCTATTTTACCCAGCACTCCGAAGGCATTCCACTGGGAGGATAGCGAATCAAAAACATATCAAAAGTAATACTCTTAATTGAACAACATTGTGTCGTGAAAACGGGGGGACAGAATTAGGTACGTCGCTCTAT
This sequence comes from Vinca major, assembly GCA_028566175.1. Lineage (NCBI taxonomy): Eukaryota > Viridiplantae > Streptophyta > Magnoliopsida > Gentianales > Apocynaceae > Vinca > Vinca major. Next base: position 9,930 of record JAOWBF010257113.1, read on the forward strand.
AACCGCAAGTGGGACTGATACCCGCACCCCGAACTTTGTCTATCGTCTGCCCGTAGCTGACATCTTCCTCCAATGAGCCTTCTCATCTTCTCATATCACAAATTCCTCATTTTTTATGATCTTTGCTCCTTTTCACTACGAGGTTCTTCCTCGCCCTCGTCCTCGTCTAAAGCATATTGTAGCCCAGGACGACCGGCTTTGAGAAAGATATGGAGCATGAGGATCTGGCCAATGTTATACTGCTCCGCAATACGCCTGGTGAATATCTGAAGGGTCTTTTGTTTGGTGTCATTCTTTTGAGCCTCCCCATTATCACTATGAGTGCTGAAAAGCGAGCGATTGAAGTAAACGAAGTCAGGACCTTCACCCGCCTCAGTATACCCATCCTCGTACCCGCCGAACCGATAACTGTGTGATCGAATCAGGATGCAAAATCCACCGAGCGGACCACCGCTTTGATCGGGGAATTTGGGGATGAGTGGAGGTGCATTATCGGCCCCTGACCGGTATAATTGCTTGCGGCGGGCGATTTCCCGGCGATTATGCTCAGCACAGGCAAAGGCGTCAGACGGGCAGTATGAGTAAATCTCAAACAAAGGCTTGAGCTCTTCGTCCATGAAACTTTGCATTAGATATTCCCGGAGCTTTTCATGGTCCTCGTCCAGGGGTGCAAGGCTGTAGACTTGGAACGGGACTAAGTGCACGTCCGCTGGAGGGAACCTTGGCTCGACAAACTGCTCCAGCACCACGCGGTGGCCAAGATGGTCATTGTATGTGCGCACCTGTTTCCATTCACCGTCATCTTCATCTGAGTCGGACATGGCGGTTTCATGTCGGTGCTTGGGATTGTTTGAGGGGAATCCTAACATAGATTCCGCTTTGGTCTCGGGGGGGCTAATTCTTCGGTTCTCCGCAGAGACACCACCCACTGCCCCCACATCGCCGCATCGGCATGTCAGCTTTGGAACTTCTCCGTATCTTCCAACTACGCGTACCCAAACGCGACTTCAATATGACGGACATGACCCGTACAGACTATTACTGTGCCCTTTGTGGCTCGACATTTTCTAATTATCATATTGCGGAAAAGCCAGACTCAGTTCGCTTCCGCCAAGAATTCCGTTCATCCCAGGCCAAGAAACGAGCCTTTAACTCAGCCCGAGATGAGGGCGAGGGATCCGATCAGAAACTTTTCTCTCGGGAGAATGAAAATGGTGCTTCCATCGACGATGATGAGATGCACACCTACGATCCGAGCATAATATCGAGAGAAGATGCGAAATGGGTCTATGATCTCCAATGCCTGGGCATTAATTCATCTCCACAAGCACCCAGGAAAGGATTTGTCTCTGCAATTGCCTTTCAGAGCACAAATGGAGTAATTGACATTCATGGCCATGATGATACAAATCCTTTCGCCTTAGATTCATTTTCGGCATACTATGATACGACAGAGCCTAGTAAGGTCGTGTACCCATTTCACCCCAAATGCTGGGATCTATTTCAAATTGTACTGGAGTGCCACTCATCAGGAAGAAGACCTCTGTCTGTCAACAACTCTTGGGTTCCATTGTTCGAAACAAATTCAAACATCGATAAAGCAGTATTGTTTGATATTATGAGTGAGCATGGACACAACCAGATGAGGCGATTGACAGGTATTGACTACGGTGAGCCGGATCCACCGAATCAAGCTCAATGGGTGGCTAGACCAGGAGAGGAGCTTTTTCTAGCAGATCCTACGCAAGAAAACGAGGATGTCAAAGCCATGATCGCGGATGTGTGGTGCTCCATGACCAGCATACATCCCAAACCCTCAACCTATCCACCACTCAATATTCAAAAGACCGATTCATTTTCCAAGCTACCATACGAATTATTGACAATGCTCATTTTTGATCTCGACGCTTCTTCTATCATTAATCTAGCCAGTTCATCACCCCATGTACATCGGGCCGGTATCGAGAATCACCCATTGTGGCTCAATGTCATGAGAGGCTCCATGCCATGGTTTTTTGAACTGCAGGAGTTTTTGGACTCTTTCAGCAATGGTTCGACGATAGATAGTGGAGCGGAATTAGATTCAAACAGATTGCGACTTCTCTGCTTATGGGCAAACCATATCACAACCCCTCGAATCGGGAAGACGGGACCTTTCATGGGTGTCGCCAATCGTCGAAGAATCTGGGGGATATGCCGACAACTTACCGATGTGTACACTGAACGTGTATAGTATTGACTCTTGAGGGCGGTATTCAAATATGATGCGCTCTGGTACCTTGTTCCATTTTTTTTTTCCTGTGGAATTTAAAAAGGCGGCTTTTGTATCTCGCTTCTAGCCCTTCAGCTGAACGGCAACGGGCACAGACAAAACTCAACAGCGAGTTCAAAGATGTTAAAAAAAGAACAGAAACTACAAAAATAAAGCAAAAACAAAAACATACAACAGCAGGGATTCGCATGTGGTCACCCACCATACTACTAACCTGCCG
>JAOWBF010257214.1:0-12418 GCA_028566175.1 Vinca major
TCCTTAGACCTTATGTCTCCATTGATTCTAGTATGAATGGAGCCACGTTTTGACTTAGTCGGACGTTACTTTTAACCAAGTAATCAATACAACTGATGATCGGATGTTACTTTTAACCAAGTAATCATAGCTTGAACCTCTTCCTCCTTTGCAGAATCTGACAAAATCAAGTTTGATGTTATAAGTTTGAGAAAAATATTAGAAGATCAACCAAATTGATTAAGAGACTTTGGATGAAGGAATGAAGAAGAACATTGAAGGTCAAATTCTCAAAATGAACTAGTTCGGTATATATCTTTTTTATCTTTTGTAACCAGTTCATATAAAATGCGTTTATACTTGTAACCTCATGAAATTAAAGTTTAAGCTCGTGTGTTCATTGATAAATTTTTTAAAGCCCAAAATTTTCAAAATCATTGTTTCATCCTTACACGGTTTGTTTTGGAATTGTGGTTCACATGTTGTTTCCAAATCTTTTAGACAAAGGTTTTTAGATATTCTAAATATCTTTTGGACTTAAAACGTTTTCATAAATAAAATGATTGGATTTGAAAACCTTCCTTTTGATAGTGTTTAGAACTTGTTTTTACAAAGGTTTTTTTTTTGGGTGCTAAAATGTTTTGGTACCTTAGAGAACTTATTTGGACTTGGGCACTAAGAAATCTAGACTTAGGACCATTGCTGAGGTCGACCTACATTAATGAAATAAACTCTTCTACTCCCTCCATTCCTAAATACAAGACTTTCATTACATGTAGAAACGACCCCTCGAGATTTTAAAAAATCACACTAGATATAGTAATGTATAGTAATTTTTATATGTAGTTCAGAATTTTTTATCAAGTTCGCCCCCAAAATTTTTTTTGCAATTTTTATAGGTAGGTCGACATACTGTTACAATTTTTGCTCCCCCCAAAACAATACAATTTCTAGATTCGTTTCTGATTACATGTTGTGAAAATTAAGGAAACAAAAGTTAAGATGTTTTTGTAATTAAAATACCAATATTATTCTTTTAAATATGACTTGTATATCATAATTCTATTTAAGAGAGTAATATTGATATTTTAATTACAAAAATATGTTAATTTTTGCTTTCTTAATTTTTACAACATATAATGAAAATCTTATATTTAGGAATGGAGGTAGTACTGTTCTACATACACTACATGCTGTATGAATTGCAAGCAAGATTGATTTAAGATACATGATCAGCTATATTAGATCATAAGATATGTCGAAATACTTATAAAAATTGCAAAAAAAAAAATGTTAGGGGCGAATTTGATAAAATAATCCGAACTACATATGAAATTTAGTATATCTAATAATATTTTTATAAATCTCGAAGGGCAACTGCCACCCCGTCCCCTTGTCTTCATCCCTGCATTGTCCCCAACAAAGACTATCACTATTAAGTCTTCTGCCAAGCATTTCTCGTACTTATGACTTGGCAAAACATTATTTCTCGTCTCCTAAATGTTTTTACCAGATTTTCTACCAAACTTGAAAAGAAAAAAACCAACCTAGCTTTTCTATTAAAACGTACAGCTACTTCTCTTTTATTTCCTCGAGATAGTTCTTAGCATCACCGAAGAGGATCCGGTTAAGGTGCTGACAGGGTGTTTTCCTCAGCATCAATTATCGTTTTTCGATTTAACGGTGGAAAAATACCTATTTTATCATTGAAATAACCATTTCCCCTACTGTGTTTAAGAAAATAACTATTTTAAGTCTTAGTCGTCAGATCGAACTGATAAAAAAGGAGTGACAATCAATCAACATGTGCAGAGGAAAACACCCCCTCAGCACCTTAACCTGATCCCACCGAAGTAAGGTGACCCAACTTACAGTGCTCTGAAGGACTACCATCTTAGGAATTTTCTGAGGTATACTACTTCACATAAACACATTCATTGCCATAATTGGACTGATTTCCCTATATCCTAAAGATAGAATACAGATAGTAGAAAGGATTCCAAACTCACCAACAACTCAAGCAGGCTACTTCAGTTCCTTCCTCGAGCTCCAGGCCTCGACAATTTATTCATCTGTATTTTCTAAGCTGTCTGAGCAACCATCTACTGTGAGGTGTTTGCTCCGAAGATATGTCACATGTAAATTTTCAGAATAAACTGCTCAAAGCATTTCAACTCGTTAATGGTGATGGTAATCTTCCCTTCTGCAAAATCAAAATCAACTAGCTCAAATTAAAATAATGCTCAGAGTAAAACAACTGAAGATATCCGATTAAGTCATAACGCGTAAAAAAAGAATACTCCATCAGTTCAAGATTAAATGTCCACGATTCCATTTTAGGATGCCTATAATTGAATGTCCAATTTACTAAAGTAGAACTTTTTGTTTTTTTTAATCTAAACTTCTACTATTCAACCACATCAAATTTTAGGAAATCTCCACTAACATATGGTCCCAGCATTAACCTCTTCGATTTAAGGGGATTCAACCACACAAACAGTTCTCTCACCACTAATTTTCTTAATTAAAAAAGATGGTAACTTGATTAAAAGTCGAATGCTCTCCAAGCTTCTGTGATTATTCATCAGATACAAGAATGTACGGTATGCGCAGAAACCTCCACGCCATATCACCATGGCGGCGCGCGGAGTCATCCTTTCATTTCTTATGAGAGTCTTCTTTAGTAAACACCAAAGATTTAGCAAAAAAGTAAAGGAAAAAAAAACATCAAAGACTATATAGCAAAATGCTGTTAGTCCCAGAGCAGTCTCTACTGCCCCAAACGAAGTATTGCAGTATGTGATTGATCTAGAGTAAATTGATCTTTTTTCGTCTAAAGAACCCATCTTTTGACAAAATTTATGTTAGGTGCTGATCCCTTTTCTTATGACTAAAATTTATTTCCATTGAATGACAGAATGAACAAAAAAATACTTTTGGAACTTGTAGACTAGTTACTGTTTTATTTTCAAGGGGAGAAGGGAGGGTCCCATCAGAGATTAGATGTATTCACAGTGCGACTAATTTCACGAGGTCCAAGGCATAACTGTATTCAGTTTGTTGCCGTATATACCACTGCCTCCACAGGTCATTTACACAATGGCTTGCAGGCATTGAAAGTGAGAATTTCTTCTGGATGGTAAGATTCAGGTGAAAGTAAACACGCTAATAATTCAAGGTAGGCTCACCACTCATGTGTGCTACTTTCAGGTGGAAATCAAAGTTGTATGGCAGGTAGTATTTCTCATGTGCACTTCTTTTGGCTTGCTAAACCAAATAGGATATCCCTTGCATTCTAATAAACTGAAAATTTGTTCAACAAGAAAATGTGAAATAGAAGAACGACGAAAGGAAGTTAAATCAAAGCTTTACCTTTCTACAGCATCCATAGCACGCAAAGTAGCAATACGGGAAAGTTCATAGATCATCTCAAAATTCCTTTCCACCATTGCCTTTTTACAGAATATAGCATCAGATAAAACAACTGATGTTGCTCCCTGGGAAATATATTTCTCAATTAAATCTGCAAAAGGACAATATACCATTCATTCCATAAATATCACATCAGAGATAACTAATGTGCTAATGATCAAACACCAAATGCAAATAATGCTAGGCTAAATACTTCTAATAAAGAATAGGCCTTCTTGGCACATGTAGAGGTCATCTTGAAGTTCCTCTGGCATAACTTGTTACAGGACAGTTTATATAGTCCTCCAATGTGTGGTGCAAAGCAGAAGTTATTCGAGATTGAATTACATTTTGGGCAAAATATGGGAAAACGACCACATCTAGTCCTACAAATCCAATTCATGTGATTCAAGATGCTTTTGAAAGCTAAGATGAAGCTCTACAACTTTCATGAAGGGCTGAGATCAGATTCATCTGTATTCAGACTAAACCGAGAATTTGACGATTTGGACCTGTGCGAAACCAAAAACATGCTGGTAGATGACAAGGGCTAGTCATGGTCGGGCGAGAAAGTCCCTTTTTTTCATCTTAGCATTATTTTGCATAGCTTAGACCTTTTACTTGTTCATAAGTTTATCTAGGTATATAGTTAAGTGTGTTTCATGCCTTAAAAGACCCCTTGTGTGTTTCTCTTCAATTCAATAGGTCTTCGAAGCTCATTTTTCAAGGGTTCTTGGAAGGTTCCCTCTTGCTAATTTAGGAATGATAGATTGAAATTTATTGTATTCCTTCAACGAACATCCATTTGGGTCCTAGTGGGTTTCAAAGTACAGTTTCAAGGAGACAATTGGAGTCATTTCTCTTGCAAGCCTTCACCATAAAATCTTGGCTTTTACATCAAATGTTATGCAAATACAATGTAAGAATCTGAAGCAAGAGAAAACAAAAAACTAACCTAACTGTATACCCTGAGATGCAACCATCGGGATATGAGGAAAAGGCTTTTTCAGAGCTGCAATGTACTTAACCCCACCTAATGCGGAAACAGGGTATATCTATTTCACGACAAAAAAAAATATAAGGAAAAAAATAGTGTTATGATACTCCATGACCTGAACCTTACTTTTGCACAACCTTGTCCACAACAAACATGTTATTCAAGAGAAAGAATACATAATTTCAGAAAAGATATTAGAGAATCTGATCCTGAAACTAATTATCCAAGGAAAACTGATAAAGAGTTTTTCAAAGTAAAAAAGGGTCAATTGCTGTTAAATATTTTATTTCTGATAATAAGCTTGAGAATAAAGTTATACAAAGTGCCAGATCGACAGAACAAAAAGGTGCAGAAAGTAATGCATTAAACGCTTCAAGGGGATATGCGCGCATATATAGATGGTTAAGCCAGTTCTTTAATTATAGTGGTTTTCCTTTCAATAAAACAAAATCAAACAAGACTCACCTTGACAATTTTCGCTCCAGCATTAAATGCAGATAGTATCTGAAGAATATTGAAAAGAATTGAATCAGCCTCTTCTTCTTTCTACTATTTTTTTTGGGTGCTATTATTTCCTTGTCTTATTACTTCATCCAAGGGGATGAAAAAGTATTATGAAATTTAAATGAAAATCAACTTTTTACAATTGGAGGTGCATAACAACAATGTCTCTTTATTGCAACTAAAACTTTCAAAGTCCAAAGCTAACGGACTAGGAAAGAGACCAAAGGAGATCAACAACCAAAAGGCATTTTGGAAGCATATTTACCAAAGCTATGGACAACTAACTTTAAGCAGCCATACCTCTGTTGGAGTCATTACTCCAGGTATATAAAGAGCATCCCTGTGTGAAACATAATCAAGGATATCCTGATTGCATTAACAATGGTTAGCAAAAGGGAAGGCGCCTTCCTCTTTGTGATGTTTAGATGCAATGGAGAATAAAGTACATAATGTCAATCCAACACTGATAATTAGTGCATTAAAGATACAAAAGGTGAATAATTGACATAAAGCTTAAGCAATCTTCTTCTTCTTCTTCTTCTTTTTTTTGGGGGGGGGGGGGGGGGGGTTTGGGTTCCAGGTTGGGAGGGGAAAGCTGCCGCTGGGTGCCAGCACATTAATTGTCATGATAGAACCAAATGAAGTAGAGGTACAATGTGATTCTTTGTTTCTTGTTTGAATAATACAATGGTTCTCCATAGCATCTTGGCCACTTGATTATATTGTTTCCTACATCAGATGGCTTCTTCGGAGCTTGGATTATCAGGTTTTTCAAGTGTATCGTGAGGGTAACAAGATGGCGGATTGTTTAGTCAATGAAGGCTGTTAAGGGGTTAGCTCTCGTTAAAAATAGAATTGGGCCTAACTCAATCCCTCAAAAAGTACCTCAAGAGGGGGAGGATTGCCCAAGTCTTATATATTGCAAATATGCACACAAAGTAGTCGATGTGGGATCTTTAACACACCCTCACGGCCAGAGCTGAACAACTGGACCGTGAACAATAATAGGGACCCAACATCGAGCTAGGTGGCTCTGATACTATGTTTAAAATAGACTTGGGCCTAAATCAATCCCTCAAAAGTACCTCAATAGGGGGAGGATTTCCCAAGTCTTATATATTCTAAATATGCACACAAAGTAGTCGATGTGGGATCTTTAACAGTTCTTCTTTTTACAATTCTTTTCAAGATCTCCATTTGGAGGCTAGAGGCTTGCTCAACTTATATCGTTTGGGGTACTCCTTCAATTAGAATTGTATAACCTATTTTCGTGAGGTTTGGTTTGGCCCTCCTCTTTGATTTTTAATATACTAGGTAGGGTGCACGTGCAGAGCACGTTTTATGAATACACGTTCTTTTATCCGGATGTATTATTATTTTTTTCAAATACGTTCGAATTTTTTTTCTTCTAAAACACAAAATGGACACAATGGATATTTTTGTCTCTGTTGTTGCTTGTGCTTACATGCACACAAAATGAACTTACATGTTTTGTGTTTTGGAGCTTTTAATGAGTTCTTTTCTTTTTTATAACTACGTTGGATAAATGTGCATAGCTCCATTGGTGAAGATTTTATATATGAGCTCAGCTTATGATTGGATAAACGTCGAACATATTGAAATTTAAAATAGAGTTAATTCTACTTCATCTGAGAAATAGGATTTACCCGGGGGGAGAGAGAAATTTCCTAGGATGATATTCTTGCTTGTGCTTTTGCCTAGACTGGTATCTATTGGATGCTAAAGACAACTTCCAAACCCTAAAAAAATTTACGAAGAAATATGAAAAGTTACATCCTCTTCCTGTGTTCAGACCGGTTGTGTTCAGAATGAATGAATTAAGAAATATGAAAAGTTACGTATCTGTACCTATTTTTAGACCTGTTCAGGTTCTTTTTTTCTTCTTGGTGGTTTCTTTGAAGAAAAAAAAAACTGTAGACTATCTTTCATATCGTACATGTCGACCCCAGCGTATGATTACAAAAGTAAGGTTGTCAAGAGAAGCAAACTACGTCTATTCTTGAAGCGACACAAAAAGAAAGTAGAATATTATACAAGTAAAGTTTGCTTGCCCTTTGTAGTGAAGATGATATTATGACTAATGAAGATGCGAGCATAAAACAGACAAAGATGAAAGACAATGCTTCAAATCTAAATCTTATCGTCCAAAATTCTGAAAAAGAGAGACCAATCAGATTTTAGGAAAGATCTTTCTTTTACCTCGGAAGTTAAACATAAAAGAGAATAAAATATCCATTTTGAGTAAGAAGCTATGATTCACCTGCTAGCTTGCTTCTTCTAACAGAGAAAGGATAACAGTACACAGGAGAGTTCAACTTTTTAATAGGGACCTAGCTCATTTTCTTCTTTTTTTAAAGCCAATGCAAAGAGACATAAAGTAGTGGAAATCATGGAGCTTACCTGAATGCAATATGTTGATTCTCATCTTTCTTAGTTAAATCATCATAAAAAACTTCATAGCACCAGAAAATATAAGCTAAAACATGCCGCTAAGTATATCACTTACTTCACTGAGAATGAGAACCCCCTTTTTGGAATCTTGGCATGCCACAAACTCATAGCTAACAAGATTCATTCCATCCCGCAAGGAAGTGACTAGTGCCACATCTGATCATCAGAATACAAGTACAAATATCACAAAAGCTAGCAAAACTTGAGGGCGGATTTTTTTGGATAGCAGAAGAAATGTTATTCATGAACTTGGAGGCAGATTAGATAAGCAGAAAACAAACCATCAAGTAAATACCTAGAGCGTTGCCGTTTTCCGCGTTCATGATTTCTTATTAAAGATATAATCAACAAAGAATAAGTCCACAGAAGTCTTTGAAATACTTAATGAATCTTTATCATACTTGAAACATGTTTCCAAAAGGCCCTAATGTCCACCAGAGCATAGACAATACATGGTCAATTGTGCTCCTTTAGCAGCAGTGAACTTGGTTGCTCAGAGATTGCATGGCATCCAGATATTCAGGTTTAGGTAAGTTAAATTTGCATCTCTCTTAGAAAAATAACAATCAATTACCAGAAGATGAAACAAGTACTGAAGGACATATACAAATACACATTTTAAGGTCTAAAACATCAAGTACTCACAGAGATAAAAGAATCCAAGAAATTTTGATCCAAATAAAAAACAAAATAATAAAAGAAATATCAGATGCAAAAAATTAGTACCCGTAACAGCATATAGAGCACAGAGCTTGTTAAAGTCCAAAGAACGGTCCTGCAAAGACAATTTTGCACAGAGGTTCAATTTATATGAATAATTTGAAATAATCTTCAAGCAGAAATGCAAATGGCAATTGGCTTCTGATTATCACAATACGAGAATGTGTGGAGGAAATAATAAATATCAGTTCCTTGCCAAGAATTACGAAGAAGATTTGTAAAAAGTTCAAAGTAAAAATATAGAGATGATGCTAAGGACTTTTGCATGTAACTTACAGCAGGGAATGCTGCCTAGCAAGCAAAATATAGGGTAATATTGAAAAGCACTGGACGCGCTTTCAATATCCTAAAACTAAATAGGAGAACAAGAGAGATAAAAGATGACTAGGATTTATAGATGTGTCAATATGATCTAAGGAAGATAATAGTTGTCTAGAATCCTAAATCAACTTATGCCGTTCCAGATGCTAAGATTCCATCATTCTGGAGTACCTAAAATAAGAAAATTAAACAACTCATAGTTAATGGTAAAAGGGTTCTTCATATACCCCGACGTGATATCCTATGTCTCAACTAGCTAAGATTGAGAAAAAAGCTAACCAGATGGTGAATTGGCACAGCACTTAGAGATCCAAATCTTCCATTGATGCGTCCAACAATTTCATGAACCTGGCTTGTAAGCTTTTGATCTGTGGTTCCGAAGAGAGGACCAGTTAACATGACATCTTATAATAAAGGAGATGCATATAAAGTTTACACTGCCAGTAACAAAGAAGAGGAAGGACAAGACAAAGCCTGTTAGAAAGCATACATTCAGGTACATCTGTTCTTGTTGGCACAGCAATTTGGAGTAAAACCACTTTATCGTGCCAATATGAATTTTCTTCAAGAAACTGTTCAAATGCTAAGATCTTTTGAGGGATTCCTTTAATCATATCGAGCCGATCAACCCCAAGCATAACCTGCTCAAGGACACTTCACAAAATTAGTCAAACCAAAAATTAACCGCGTGTAAAACGTAATGCAAATGAAAGTATTGGAAGTTGAACTACTTATAAAAGTATAGGGAAAACAAGTCAATTATTTATTTACTCTAATGGAGATGACAGGTAAAGGACTCCATGGATAATAGACCTAAAATCTGGATGTGGCAAGCAAATAACAGCTAAGTAATTAATCAGCTAAACTTATGCAAAGAAACCTCAAACCTCTCGACGGGACTAAGGCTATTAAAAGCAGAAAGCTTCTGATGGAATTAACTTACAAAGACTATAGAAGCACAGAAGGGGCCAGTATGGGTACATATATTTAATATATCTACTGTCAAACCTATGCAAGAGTGAACCTAGAGCTCGAATCAACTTGCATCAAGGTTAAGCTTAATCAAACTTACAGACAGGAAAACATTCACTATATTTTGGATTTTGGGAAAAAGACAAAAAGTTACTCGTATTTTCATGTACTTCCTGCCATCCAAATCTAAAATTAATTTAAGTAACATATGCATCAGATATGAAGAGAGTGAAAATACAGTTGTATAGTTGGGTATTTTTTACTGTTTCCGTGAACTAATTTCTTTAATCTTAGATCTATTTATATTTAATGAATGTGGTAGTTCTGTAATATCAGATGACCTGTTGATAAACTTCGCTAAATAGACAGGAGAAAAGTGGTTACGTGATGTATGTTTCGTCGTACATTTGGAAAGTGTGTTTCTATTATTATGTTTATCCATTTAGCGTTTCAGTATACGAAAGTCCAAAGAGAAGGAGACATGATACTGGTGATCAACAAGTGCAGCTCCATATGAGAAATTAATTAATCAAAGGCTGAATAAAATAAAAAGAAAATGGAGAAAATATAATGCTAGAACCAAACACTAAAATGAGGAAAACCAGGAAGGACTATCCATGGGAAAGAAAACAGAGACCAATGGGGTACCTTCCTTCCGGCAAATCTTTCTTTTAGTTCTTTGATGTGTTCCTGGACTTTAGTATGTTCAAGTGCTCTAATGAACCGCTCTGAATCTATCCCGATAGGAAACTGAAATACAGAGAAACATAACTGAATTCAGAATGACATAGATGCAACGGCTTAAACTGAGTGTGTAATTTTGTCGCAGCCAAGTTCAACCATAGCACATGCAGAGGAAATCAACTGTCACGGGAAACACTATGAATCAATACCGCAGCTACACGAGTAAGCCTCCCCTGATCCTCCACTCCTTCAGGGGTTCCTTCTAGTCCAAGTATACGAGTACAAGCACTAACAAAATGCCTTGCATAATCATAGGTATGGAAGCTGGAAAACAGATCAAGCTTCTAGTCAGTTTGTAGGTTCTATGCACCAAATTTTGTATGTAACAAGCCTTGAATGAAATATGTGGCTTCTAAGGCAAACAATAACAGGAATGGTGTCATTCAGCAGATGCCATATGTGGTTAAAGAAAATAACTGCATGCCCAAGAGAAGACAGAATACTAGTTCAATAAATAATGTAATAAATATTCTTCACATCTCTGCAAAACAGTAGCCACAGTACATATACAACATATACACAGATTTAACTGCGCTTAATGAAACACCAGAACTATTGAAAAACCTTTTATATTGCACATTTTCTATGTGGTGCATGCACAATTGCACATATGCAAAAGCTAACGGCAGAAATTTCCAGTATTCCACAAAAAAAAAAGAAAATTAGTTCAGAAGATTTATACTCTGGAAACTCAATCCGCTAACACAACTCACAAAATGAAATTTCCAAAAAAATATCTTAATTCAACCCATTAATTCACAGTTCTAACACTTAAATGGGGTCTATCAGCAAAGCAAACCCCAAATGAAGTGGTCATGGTCATTGGAAAGGGTTTTCAAAGTAAATTCTAAAGTCTCTAGTTATTTACTACATAATACTGAAATTTAGGTGATCATGTTTAGTTTCTCTAGGGATTGTATTGAGCAAAACTGCTTTAACCAAACAGACGGGATGGAAATCCTCGAGGTGTCCATAGGCTTACTTTTTCCCCATTAAGCTTGTACACCTTGCTAAATCATGTACAATAATCAGTAGAAACTTACCTAAAGGTTCAATGCATCGAAGAAACACGTACAGTTAGTTGGATCAATTCAAGGGCCTCATTTAAAGAAATAGAAAATGAGACCTCAAATGATTTTTTTTTTTTAAATATAAAATGTGGTATAGCAAGAGCTAATGTTACAACTCAACGGAAAACTACACAGGTAAAGTCCGGGCTTCATTGCTGTCCATATCCTCAGCAACAGTTGCAATAATACACGTGTAGAATAAAACTCATCATGATTCTGATAGGATCGCCAACCACAATGCTGACTGATTTTTTTACACTTAAAAAGAGGGATATATAGTTAGAATCCACAAAAAGAGCCACAATCAAATCTTCTTAAGAGTCGCCACTTCTGCTGCTGAACCTCCCCATAATATTACAGCTGGTACTTTCTTCTTTATAGGGAAATAGTAAATCTACCTTAACAAAAACCCACTCAAATATGCAAACAGCCAAAAAAATCATTTGTCACTAAAATATTGTCTCTGCTACTCAAATTCACAGGAATGAGCATAAGGGTGTTTTTTGGTTCCAACTTCTGAATAAAAGTTTATACTTCTGGTCCCACACCTTCTCTCGCGAACAATTAGCTTTTATGAACCCAGGGTGAAAAATATCGAACAAAAATCCAATCATAATATACCCTAAAAATCTCAACGGCTAACATTTTTAGTCTCAAGCTATGTTACTTGGAGGTGTCGGGTACGGGTATGTATTTAGGTGTCAGGTATTTAAACATCTACAATAAACATCTAAAATAAAGGATACGGGGACACTTCCTCAAAATTCGGACACGGATACGGGGATACGACAATAAATTCCAACCGTCTCCCATTATTCTCTCCCCAAGTGCTAATCAATAGTTTAAAAAAATTCAATTGTCTCCCAGTATTCCCTCCCCCATCGTCTTTCCCTCTCTGTAACACTAATTTTTTCTCTTCCTCCTAACAAATTTGCAGCTATTGCATATTCAAATCACCAGCCAATTCGATGTCTTGTTTGACTCCTATACCTCTCTGTATTCTATCTTCCCTTCACTTATTACTTCAATTTTGTTCAAGCTAATTCATACTCCCAAACTCCAATCTCCAATAGACGTACCTTCGATATCCATCGACAACAATGGGTGTCCCAGCGATGGCGGCGATGAACTTTCACGAATTGGTCAAAGTACTCATTCGCAGTTGACCATGTCAAAGTACCCATACCCATACCAACGTCGTACCCTGTCGACACGGGTACGACAAGAC
>JAOWBF010257918.1:0-54698 GCA_028566175.1 Vinca major
GAAAAAGATATCGTGATGTAAGTCGATTATTCCTTGCATCATAGGTGTTGCTGCGTCTTGAAATCCTAATTGCCATGCTTCCGCTACATCACAAAGAAGCTCAATATCAATCGGAGCCATGGTGATAAATAGCCATTCCATAAAGTGAATAAGCATAGTATTTTTGAACACTCTATTATTTCGCCACATAGGGGTTATAGGAGTCGAACCTAATATATCCGCGACCCCCGGTAATCACAATAGGAGACTAGCAAAAACCTTATTATTATATATATATATATAAAGAATTTCTTCTTATTACATACGATAAATGTGCAGCTGCTTCTCGAAAGCAACATCAGCCTTCCTCTCACCGGTTTTGTTCAATCTCTATTTAGATGAGTTGGATCACTCCTTTGCTTTGACTCTCGCTTTCAAAAAATGAAATACGCGGGATACGATCGAGAGGTCTTTGAGGAAGAGCTACTATTAAGGCTCTAAGGGGTTGATTTAGCTTTAGTAAAGGAAAAGCGGCATGAGTTAAGTATAACGCTAGCCTGGGATAACCTATTCTTAGCCTAAAATCCCTGTTTATTAACTTTACGACCTATTGAACACGCTTTCTTGCTAAAGAAAATATCTTTTTACTTATATAGATACAGATTGAATTACTTAGAAAAAGGATACACTTGCCCGCTTCTCCTCGTTCAGAAAGGCTGCATTTCCTAGGGAAAGGTATGCCCCAATGCTACTCAAAAGACGAGTCAGGGACGGGGGGAGGGAGGCTCTCGAAACCAAACTGCATATGAAAATTACCATAGAATTTCTGTTCCTGAATACCTGAGAGCTAGTTCATATAGACTCCAGCAGGGTTCCCTCCTGACCCGAAAGCTGGTAGTTCAGTTCCTGGCCTCGGTGAATGACCAGCTTTCGTGTAACCCCTTGCGTGCTTTCGGGAAAGCAGAAGCTTCTAGAGCCGTATCCTATTAATAGCCTGGGGATCCCCGATGACAATCAGCGCAAGCATCTAAGCATCTGCTATCCAACGATCCCTTAGCAGACATGCCTTCGACAGCCACTATTCCCAACTCTTCCCAAACCTAACTATCACTCACAGAGTTCTTGGATCAGACCTGTTTTTGCAACTAATTGAGATTCCCGCTATCCGCCCAAGATAAAAAAATTGCTTTTAGCTGCTTTCTTCCGAGCAGCCTATTCTGAGGAAGTGTCAAGTAGCATCTTTAGTTCGTGTTATGTAATAGTTCATATATTAGAGGTAGAGGAAGGAGAGTTTGTATGGGAAGCCTATTAGAAAAAAGTTGGCATCATGCCATACCAACCCCGAAAAGCCCAACTGCTTTTACTGTCAGTTGATTGAGAAGCTCCGCCCACGCCCAGTAGTGCTTATCTTTATTTAGTGATCGTTATATGAGATAAATTGGACCTCAGCCCGAAGAGCGCTTCCCGGACGGAACTCCAGCGCACTGATGGCAAGGAACGAGCTCAATAGACACGCCTGGTCACCAGATCCGTTTCTTTTCGTGGTCCGTGTCGACCTTCTCCGAGTCTGGCAACACTACCCAACAGAATCCGGGATAACCCCAAGGGGGGATATAGAGAATCAAGCCCGTCCGGAAATATAAGAGGGGACCTCAAAGAAGAGAGTTTGAGGAGAAAAAAGAAAGCAGCAGTCGCTGTGCTAGGAATTTATTATGTATTGAGAAAGCGCCTTTTTTTCGGCGTGCCTGCTTGACGTATTACAAAACAATATGATTCAACTTCCGTCAAATATTCGACTTTTTCCTGGATACTCGGCTCACACATTTCGAGGCATTCTTGTGGTGAGCGTTCACCTTAGCGGCACCTCTGACCTCAGATGCATGTGTGTATGATTCTTAAGAACTCAACGGGCCTTCTCCCTTGAATCAGACAAACAAAGAAGGAAATCCCGTTGAGTTCTTATGCTTTCATGTCTACACTGATATTCGAGTGCTTGAGTTTCACTCATGTTAATACTAATTGAATAAGTGAGAGCTCAAGACGATGAAGAAGCTCAGGACTCAGATACGCAACTGAAACAAGTTCTTGCTAATGGTAAAAAGGGGGGTTTGAATGTAGGGGCTGTTCTTATTTTGAATTGGTTTTTCAAAACACGGATCAACGCTGGCTCAGCAGATTTGTTTTGCCCGGGGGTCGGGGCCCTCCACGAAAGGAGATTACCAACTGATAATAGAAAGAGACAAAGATTCTTCTTAGTTTTAGCATTACGGCAAACCCGTGTCAAATATATATAAAATGAAAAATAAAAGAATGAGTGATTGCCAGAAAGACCAGCACTTCCGAGAGCCCGAGTCCTAAAGAGAAGAAAAGGGGTTGTCGCGTCAATGCCTTTTCCTCTTACTGTTCTTTTGTTGAGCGCCCGGTAATGCACAGGAAAGAAGCTTAGATAAGAGAATACGTTCTCGCATCGCTTTTTTTGTAGGGGAACAGACTCTTTCATAGAATATGGAAAGATAAAATGTGTTGTTTACCGAGGGTGTCTTTAGAGTATGAATGGGATGAAATGATAGTCAACCTACTTTATTACTATGAAGAATAGGAAGGCTTGACATGCCTGGGCCTTCCGATCCTTAACTTGAAAGCCAAGCAGGAGAAGAACTGACGTTGCTATTTTTTGTTTCCTTAGGAACCAAGTAGGAGAAGTAGCGCGCTAAGCTGTGTTCGGGGGGGGAGTTAGGTGAAGTTCGATTTTATCAAAAAGGAAAAAGCATTAGAGAGACAATTCTTTATCTGGTTTGCTATCCAGATTTGACTCGAATCCTGGTGCAGAATTCAGGCCTAGCCATTCGACTGACTTCGTTCCTGTACCTATAGGAGCCTATGCGAAGGTAGATTTAATCAAAACCGGGCTATCGACCTATTCTATGGGGTAAGAATTCGACTCATATTTAGAACCCGTTTTGCTCATAAGTAAGTAGCTTCGCTGGAGTGTCTTCCGCTACCCCTCAGTTGGTTTGGGGGGCATCACAGAGTGCTGCGTGAGAAGCTGCTCAGCGGACGGTGCCCTACACCACCGGAGTGCGATACAAAGCATCAACCTACGGAAAAACGAATTGATTGACTATCGAGGCAAGGCAAAGGCGGAGGACGGGTGGAAAAAGGAAGCAAATTCTTACTTAAACCGGGATGGAGATGAATCTTCTGTTTTTGTTTTGAGTGTTCTGCTCTCTTTATTTATACTTTACTTGGATGGGACTTGCTTTCATATCGAGCTACTACTTCTGCTAATAGTTTAGCAGCGGGTTCTTGTGATGATAGGGAAGGGGATTACCCGGTTCTCCACATCTCCGGGCTAGCTCCGTTCCTGGGCAGCGTAGTGGACAGGGTGATCCATAATCGGGGACAACTCCTAAAATAAAATGCCACGCTCTTGCTTACCGGCCGGTCATCGAATGAAATTTTAGGCTGTACGAGAACAAATTCTTTTATTATTTTAATACTTTGCTGTAGGGCTTAGCTTTTTTCGGGCTTCATTGTCCAATTCGTTAAGAGATTTCCCTTAAGGAGTTGGACTCTCTTTCCCCCTTTCGCCCTTGATAATCTTTTTCTTTCGTGAGGAATTCCTAAATCCATTTGGCGTAGCGGCGACTGGAATCGATTTCCGCAGCCAGATCCGGAACCTGCCCCCCCTTTGGTAAGGAACCTTTCTCTGACCTGGGGAGAGGATTGGAGTGAACGCTTAGCCCTTAAACCTAACTAAAATAACAAGGGTTAGGAAAATTGAGCCCCCTTTTAGGTCAATTTACTTTATTAAATGAAATAATATGTTGAGTCACATATTGGAGTGTCATCCCTTTTTCTTTTATATATCATTTCTTGCTACTACGCCCTTTACGGTCTCAACGTTAGTAGTTTCTCCCTTCCTTCCATCTTGCCTAGTTCGACTAGAAGAATAGGGAAAGCACCCTTCTTTTATGTGTAAGAGACGGAATGGAAAAGGGCTAGAATGCCATAGAGAATAGCTCACGTGTCCAATTAGACCTCTGATGGAAAAAGCATTCGTGAAAGGGTTCTCTATCTGCCATTCCTTTTGTTCTAAGGTCTGAAAGAGGGTCAGATAGATCCATTCAACTAAGGTTCTTCATCAATTGATGCTTGTTACACTTCCTCTACGTCCGTTCCGAAAGAAAAGCAATTGAAGATTTGACAGATAGGGAAAAGGAAGAAGATCATAACCTGGAGCTACCTTCGAGCTCTAGGGGCTAGGCTAGATGACAGCTCCCTTGTTCAAGCTCTGACTGAGAATGGTGAAGAAGAGAAATGAGTCCAATCCTAGGGCATCTCATCCTTGGAGGGGGCTAGCTTCCAGTTAAAAGGAGCTAACTACGAGTCATGCTTTCTTCCTACCATTTTCTTATTGATCAAATCTACGACACTATGAAAAGAGAGAAATGCCTCATTCTACTGATCAGATCTATGGCTTGAAAGCTGGATGTCAACCTAGCTGAGAGCAGAGGGCTGGTAGCAACGGGAAGGGTGACTGAGAACCTTCTTCCCGATGTGCCTTGATCATACTACTATACCAGTCCGACTAACCGAGAAGCCTTATGAGTGATCGCTCGTGTCGTGGGAAGGCAAGACTGATTTTCTTTAATAGCTATGAGTGGTGGGTTTCTAGTCCCTCTATAGTTTTCGTTATGGGGTCTATAGCTAATGAAAGCTGGGCCTGAGACCTTTTGTGACTGATCGATAGATGTGACCGTACTAAGAAGCGTAAGCGAAGTGGGAAGTGAAGACCAAACAAGGGGAGCTTTCATCCTGCATGATTGGAGCAAGATTCTAGTTCAAACGAACTACCTATGCGAAGGGGAGCTTGAATGGTGCTCCTATGGTCCTGGCTGCCTGATAGACAGAATCTCCCTCATCCGAATATGCGTTCTGTGCCAAAGGAGTTTAAGGGTTAAGGAGAAGGACCGGGGTTATGGGAAGGGCTCTTGGAGCTAGATCCCTACTAATCGAAAAGAGTCGCACTGGGTGCTTAAAAAAGAAGCACCGGTAGGCTGAAATATGGTAGGACCTCCCCGCCAACCAACTACATTAGAAGCAGACCTCTTGTTAGGACTCTCATAGCCGCACTCATAATCCACTGCTCGCGTATCCACACCACTCTACCCAACAACCCTCCAATCAATCTCTCACGAAATTTCTTAAGATAAGATAGGAACTGCTTCATCCATCTGCAGGACTGCCGGCGAATCGACCGAAAGAAAGACGAATGCCCCTGTCCCGCGTCCCCTCTCTACCCGAAAGATTGGCTAGTTTAGCAGGGCTATGAGATACCTGAATTAGACTCCAATTCAACCCCACGGAGCGGTAGAATCAATCTTCCTTCCTTTATTAGATTAGAGAGAAAGTCTTTCTTGCGATGGCCCGCACCACTGAACTTCTTATCTTTGAAGAACCTGAGCGGCCTACCAATTCTAACTTAGAGTTCTTCCTTCGTAACCTCTTGTTTTGCCCTTGTAGCTCTTTCTACTGCTTTCAGTGTCACTGGTGGCCCCGATCTATTGATCTGCGATTCTTTCTTATGATCGTACCACATGTCCCAATCGACTAAGGAAAGAACTTCACGCGGGAAGCGGGGCTCAACAAGCTTCAATAGAAGGTCAAATATAGCCTGAGGGTAGTCAATTGGCTAGGTCGCTGCGTAGTTCAAAGGCAAAGATCGCACGAACATGGGAGAGGTCAGATTCAGCCAGATCGCCTAGCTGGGGTTGAGAAGAGGAAGTTGGCTTTCTCCTCTAGGTTAGCTATTCTATTCTAGTAAGATAGAGAAGATGGCGGGAATTTCTCTCTTCAATATCTCCCGCAAAGAAAGCGAATAGAACTCTTGAAGGCACCTCTCACAATTCGAGAGGGCCCTACAGAGTAGAAGATAGTAAGAAAGAGAGGTACTCAGAGGATGGGCCGATTGCATTCACTCAATCCAATGCAGATAGAGAGAAGAAACTGGCCAACTCGATGAATCGGGGAAAGATGCTGGGATGAGGATGGTGAAGTGGACTGCATAGAAGACGGTAGCGAGGCTGGGTGGTTAACTGTGGAGAACAATGTAGACTAGAGTGAAGAGAGAAGACTGGATTGAGGCTTTCGAACACGAGCTTGCAGACGTGCGGAGAGATTGGGTCTTGGGATTGGGTAGAGTTTGAAATGGGCGGGGCTTGATGAAATGAAGGGACAAAGACTGCTATTCCTGAGGCTTAGCTTACCAATCAAAGGCATAAGGCTTCTCTGACGACTGGCATGGAACTAGCTTTCTCACAGGAAGCTGGAAAGAGGACCCGGTGGAATCCGCTCTTGGTGCCATTGAACCTCTTGTATCCCCCGCTGGCTTTCATTCCTTTCATTCAAAGTCACTGGCCCGGAGAGAAAGAAAAGCATATGCCTCTCTATATGGATCCCTTTCAGACTCTCATAGGGATCCAGATTGAGAGAAAAATGGAACGAGGCTCTTCTGTCTGACGGATATTCTCGAGAATCTCTTCTCTTGAAAAGACAGAAGATTAGAGGGTTTGTGTTCTACCCCCTAAACAGAATGACATATGAGACGGATCTGTACCGAAGAGTCCACTTTGGGACGCATCATAGCAATTCGTATAAGCGGATTCTAGAGGCCATCAAAAGAGACGATCTTTTTTTATAGTGTTCCATTTGTGGGGATGGGGGGAGAGAAAATGCGGTGGGGGACCTTTCTCCAATGCTTTCCGTTGGTTAACAACTAACAAAAGTTCTAGAAAGTACTCGTACAGGCTTTTAGGAATGAAGCTGTCTGGAGGGAAGAATTTATAGATTGAGCAAAAATGCCACAACTGGATAAATTCACTTATTTTTCACAATTCTTATGGTTATGCCTTTTCTTCTTTACTTTCTATATTCTAATATGCAATGATAGAGATGGAGTACTTGGAATCAGCCGAATTCTCAAACTACGAAACCAACTGCTTTCACACCGGGGGAACAACATCAAAAATAAATATATATATAAGATACATCACTTCCTTTAGGGTAATAAAGACGTCTGTCTCCAGGGGTATTCTTCACCGACCCAGGAAGATCGGAGTATTTAATTCCTCCATATTCGAAATATGCCTAGGCCTGGCAGAAGTTTGATTTCCGAAATGGCTGTTTTCTTGTCACTGGTTGATAGAATATTACGCTTTTTTTATCCCTCAGTATTTGGACGAGCAATTAGCCAATCCAATCACCAGAAAGAGCAAAAGGGCTCCTTTCTTCCATTCTTCGTCTCATCCACATTCACTTCTAATCGAAGTGAAGAAGAGAAGTGTGGAAGGTCCTTAGTGTAAGGAGAAGAAGGATACGTTGAAATGATGTCCCACTAAGGGAAAGCAAGCGAATAGTTTCATACGTATCGTGTCTTCCTCTCTCTAATAGAATCAATTTCATCATTCCTCTATGTCAGACTGTGACCCTCGCCAGAAAATTACAAAAATGAAGACTCGGATTCGGCTGTCATCTTCATCACATTTCACCCTGCTCACGAACATCTGTGCCTAAGAGAGAGTTGGTCATGGAAATGCCGCCTCTCATTCCTTATGAATTGGATGCTTCATTCCAGGGAAGAAAAACCTGTGGAAATCCTTTTCTTGACCCCAATGGAATGGTTTTCAAACCTCTCCCTAAGGTCGACTGCTAACAAAAGAATAACTTCTTTCAGGTTAAGAGATAATTGAGCATGCCATGGCTTAGCCTCCAAAACCAGTAACAGCCCCCATTAGGTAATTAGCAAGGGGAATAGGCTCCTGGGGGGCTATGAAACGGGACCTTTTTCCAAAGCTGTTTTTATTAAAGTTTCAAGCAAGACAAATTGGTTTGAATGTTTGAATCGACTTATATTCTTATTCCTGATCTAAAGGCTGAATTCGCTTTATTAGAGGTATCCTGCGCTGGCATAGGCATAGCATAGACTTTCTTGGAAACATGGATCAAAATATAGCTTGAGAAACATTTTGACAGAGAGGAAGCAGGATTAGAAGAAGACTTGGCAAGCGGGGAATCAACCCGAACTTATAATGGGCGTGCAAAACCAAAAGGATATACATTACACAAGGAGAAGAGCCCGCCCAATGGCAACAATTTGATTGTTGGGTTTAGTACGACTGTATTTTCTTAAATAATTAGAATTCTAATAATAAGGGGCATCCCAATCTTCCTAAATAGAAGAGAAGGAAATCTCTCCAAGGAAAGCTATTCCAACTTCTACTAGATCAGGCGCAGCTTATGTATCAATGGAAACTGCCGCTTCAACTGGATCGAAAGCAGCTACAACTCCAATGGCTGGGAAGGCACGCAAGAGGTAATATGCTAAAGTAAGTTGTCTATTGAATTGACATACATATCCCTTCTGGGAAAGCAAACCAATTCTACGAGGACCTGCGCCCTATATAAATCAGTACTTCTCTCTCCGACTTCCTGCACCTACCCGGACCCTGCCTAAATTAGACTGAAGTTCGGTACGGGTTGGGGTAAGGCTAAGCCAAGCTACCACCTACCCCTCGCTTGAGGTATCTTGCGATAGGTAGTAGCCCTTCTTGGCCGAGAGCGTACATAAATGATGTGGTCCCCGGATGTTGTTACGAATAGTTATTATATTAATAGGAGATTTTTCTTTTGTATTGTCATGAGTAAGTAAACTTATAGAGATCGAGGTTCAGATCAAAACAGACTCTTTGACTAAGGCTTGTCGCTTCGACCTAGTAAGCCAGTCCCTCTACCTCTTGCGCATGCTGGTATGTCTTCCCGTCTGCAAGACCCAGCTAAAGCGAATCTCATCTTCATGAAGTTCCCTGGGGACTCTATCTTTACTTGTAGTTCGTCACTTGTTGGCAAGGGCAAGGGCTTCAGTGTAAGCACCAGTTCTAACTCTGACTGGGAGGGAGGAGTGGAACCGCTCGACCTGAAATAAAGCACTCTGATAGCACTGGCCCTGTTTAAGCTTCGATCAAAACAATCAGGTATGGTGGCTGTGCACCTTGAAGGGCTGAGGCAATGAGTGAACCCGATGGAAGTCAGGCTTCTTCATATCCGAGTCCGGGAAGAAAGCAGTCAAAACTGCTCAAAGACAAAAAGTTTCGCCAACTACCACCCATTCGATTACCAGGAGTCAGAAAATTCGGTCAAGGCCAGTTGACACAAACAGAAAGAGACAAAGCCCTCACTCTCGCAGCCCTTTTCCCAGCATAAACAGAGGGAGTTGAATCAGGAGAATAGTCGAGTGTACAGGCTACGGTACGGGTCGAAGAGCGAGCTTCAAGGGCAGAGAGAGGAGCAGCTTGACCGAACGAGGCGGGGGATCCCCGCAGCTCCAACATCAAGGAAGTCCTAAGGTAAAATCATCAATCGCACCCTGACCCAGAAAGCCAATCCATCAGAATATGTTGGCTTAGGAGTTTGAGTCGTATTCTCAATCTTAGCCAGCACGAAAAGCCTAATCAACAAAAAAGAATAAACGAAGAGAAAGAGAGAGTTGACCTATTCATGTAGTTCTTCTTTAGTCATTCCCTAACCTTTTAGCGTAAGCAACCTTTAATATTAAGATTCTATAAAGAATATGATTTCCGAATCTAAGGCTAATAGCTCTCGTCCTGCTTTTGACTCCTACTCCTACTAAATTAATCCGAAGCTGTGGTATGGGTGTCCCGTGGATGCGCCTGCGAGTGAAGCAATGAGAATTGTTGATTCATTTAACACATGGAGAAGGGAATCGAAGATGGGTGGAATTTCTTCAATCAGGAGAACCGGAACTTGCTGGGATAGGAGGATTCCCCTGCCGAAAGGAGTGGAAGTAGTCAATGGGAACAATGTAATCCGTGACTGCATATGGGATAGAGAACAAGATAGAAAAGTCTTCCAGTACAGGTCTCTATCCTACGGTCTTAATAAGAGGAGGTAGAGTGAAAGATTCGCTAGTGATAGTAGCAGTAGCACGGGTTCACCACCGCTAGCTTTACTAGAAAAAAGAGAATGATTTTTCTTCTAACCGCCTAGCTCTTTCTATTGATGACTACTCAAGTCAGTCTATTAAACTACCCTCTGGGATGAGCGGAGCGTTCAGCGGTGTGGGCAAGATCTGGAGAGATTTGTTCATGAAAACATCCCATTTTTCGGGGTATTCCTCTTTAGTGTATTCTTCCGAAACTCTTCTTCTTAGTACTCTTTCTAGAGTGGGTGGTGCAGGCTTGAGCTAGTAGCTAGCCCCAGGTATAGAACTGGAGTTCTCTCTCTGAGGTTTGATATGGTTACAATTATCTACGCTCCCAATGCGCCTATGTAAAGCAAACAAAAAAGGAGCCTTCACCCTAAACAAGCACGATGGCAAGAGTTCTTAGCGGAGTTCGACTTTGACTGGGTTCACCGACCAGGACGCGAGAATGCTGTTGCCGATGCACTGAGCCGGAAGACAGTGGGGGTGATATAAGTCATTTAGAACAAGAAGAATCAGAAAAGCCACTTTTAGCTTAAGGAAATAGAAAGACGTCAAAGAAAGAAGAAAGGAATTTATCCAAACTTCTTTTGGTCGTTTCCAAGTCTTGTGCTTATGGATAAAATCGAATCCTTAGGTCAATTAGTTCCTGGGCTTACAGGTTCGGCATTTTAACCGATCGAAAACAAATCAGTGGGGCCATGCCCTCGCCCATACAGCCAGCGGGGAGCATAGCTGGGCGGACTTCGGGGAGGCGGCATTTCCATGACCAACTCTCTACGCTGCTTTTTCTGTTGTTAGCAAGGTTTTAGTAGTCTTTCGAGGAGTTAAGTCAAGCTTCGTTAGCAGATGAATTTTCTGTGGTTTCCCTGATCAAACTAGAACCTAATGGCGAAGCAATACCAGATGCTTCAAAGCAGCCGTTTGGACTATTTCAGCAGAGAAAAGCTAAAATCAAAATAAAGAGTTGAAAAACGGCCAACGGTTCATCACGGCTATCATATCATACTGACTCCTTGTGATATGAGCTCTTTCAATGGGAGCGTTTCGGCGGGATAGCCACCAAGTCAAAGCCAGTGAAAGGTCCAGCATCAGTAGCACCAATAGCATCCCCACCTCACTCTGCTCGCCCACCATGGAGTTATGATTCCATTTTCATCTATGACTGGGAGGAAGACCCAACAAGAAGAAAAGGAGGAGCAGCAACGACGTCAAGAGGAAGCCAAGGTGGGCTCGTTACTTTCTTTTATTGGAAGTAACAATCTAAATTATTCCTGCCAGGAATGAACTTTCAATCCTAGCTCATGTGGCGAAAGAAGATTTAGTTGTAGCAAACTGAGCACTTAATTCAGTGATTAGAATGGAGATATAAGAGGTCTCACTGCCAGTTATAATAATATCATCCACATGAACCGCAAGAATTGTAGTTCGCAAAACCTTTCTATCTCTTCCTTCTCAATAAAGGCGAGGATGGACTCTGAAATACTCCTCCGATCGGTTCCGAAAGTGTTTTCTTCACCTTCTCTTCTCGGCATGATCCTACCACTTCTGTATCAAAAGTAGAAAAACAATCGAGTTATGTTATCGGTCAAGAATTCAAAGGGAGTTATTCATGTTCAAGCAAGTTTCAATAATAGGAATCACAAATTACCTCGGCAGGGTCAATTGAATAAAATATTAAAGAAGCGGATTCTAATGTCAAAGCGGAAAACAGGGCATTCGGTCCATCAACTATGGACGAGGTAGCCTTTCTTTCTTTTCTTCTAGCCCCTATTTGCTGACTAGATGCAGTCAGGGGAGAAGGGGGCGTAGGCCTCCAAAAAGGTAACGGAGGCGTGCAAAGGTTTCCTCGGGCCGGACGGAGATTGGCCCTCGAGTGCAAAGGCAGAAGGGAGCTTGACTGCAAGATCATATCAGTCAGGGAAGGGAAGTAAACACGATAGAGAATTAGCGCTTTTTCATCTGAAAACAAAAGAAGAATGAAAATCCGTTGGAATCTCCTTAAAGAAAGTAGTTGCTTTCCAAATAGAATAGCTTAAGCTCACGTGCGAAATTATAGAAGATCTCCTTTAAGATCAACCACTGGACGAAAGGGACCAAAAAGCCATTCTCTTCTTGGTGACGGAGATAAGCAACTAGGCACTCCGATCATATTTCTATGAAATGGCTGATTTTAGCTCAATGTCCGGTTTGATTGAGTTGAAAAGTGCTTCAAGTTCTGTTAGGTTCTTAGTAGCAATCGGCGACCTTTTCTTATTTTACTTCGTAGCTAGATCAGCTGTTAGCGCATCCTTAGCTTAGGTTTAAAAACCTAACATCAGAGCATAAACACAAGGGTCCTGCTAAAGATTTTGTGACATCAGAATGGTTTAAAAAACCAATTAGCAGATCTATCTCAAACGAAGCTGATCCCCACTGAAGCTATAGGAAAAATTCTTGAATCGTAGAATTCCCAGATTTTTACGTCACTCTAAAAAAAATCCATTCTATGTAGATAGCCCCCACTTTGTTTCCAACTGGACCTATTTACAGACTCGATCATTGGCCCTCTCAATCATATCGCAATTCGAGCACACATAAACCAATTACGGATCATGAAGATCACTGCCGCTATTGAATATTAATGCCTAACTGGGGCCTTTCCTCATGCTTTTCATAAGCTGGCTAGAGCATAGTGGGGAAGCCCTAAAAGGGTAGGTTTCAACAGATAACCGATCTTGCTTAGGGATTTCCTTCTTATGGGAACTAACCAACCTCACTATTTGAAGACACCGGGCTCTTCTACTCTTTATCCTCTCCGCATCCGCCGCTCTGTCTGCCCACCCCTTTCCCCAAAGATTCCACCCATTTCTGTCTTGCGGAGTCGAAGGAGTAGGAGTAGGAGCTAGCCTTCATTGAAGTAGGGGCGGAATCGAAGGGAAGAAATTCTGAGTTCATGCCACGACGATCTATATGGAAGGGCAGTTTTGTTGATGCATTCCTCTTGAGAATGAAGACAAAAGATTTTTCCTTCGAGTGCGGGGGAGAAGAGTTGAGAACAAAGTGGCGAACGGGTGCGTAAGGCGTGGGAATCTGCCGAACAGTTCGGGCCAAATCCTGAAGTTCAATAGAAGAAAAGAAAATCAAGAATCAAAAGATACAGATCAGAAGAGCTGGGAAATGCTACCAGACCGATTGAATTGAGGACACTCGCCAAGAGATAGAATTCCTTCTTTCACTCTGGGATGGGACTAAGATGCTAGTAAAAGAAAGCAATTTTTTTTTACTTATAAAGATTAATCTCACATCTCTTTGAGTAGTAAGGCGCCAGTAAAGGTATTCTATTTCCACTTGGAGACTTGGGATCTCAGCAGGAAATGCGAAGGTTGCTTAAAGCCGGCTGATAGGCGAAAGAGAATCAACTAGTTTAGTTCTGATCTGAGTAGGCTCATTAATGTATTAAAGAGGGCCTCTCTAACCGTGAAAAGTGGTGGGCGTCCACTAACGGCCATTCCTGGCTCAGCTCCGATATTATGATAGTGGAGGGAATAAATTGTCCTTAGGACTTTACTTAATTAATATATCAAATTGTTGGGAAGCAAAGGGAGCGAAAGAGGCCGGCCGTTGACTATGGGTTCTGGTGCGAGTGGCGGGTGATGGGTGGCCTATTCCTCTCATGGACGGGAAAGAGAAGAAGCTCTTGGTCTCAGCTGAGTGAAACTGTCCCTACCCCGCTAATTCCGAATGCAGTTTCCTAAGAGGTTGAATAGGGACGTACTTACGTACCTTTTTCCAGTAGCTCTAAATAAAAGAGTCCTCCTATGAGTTGCGAAATGACGTAAGCATCGGAATCCTGATGCATATAGAGGGACGAGCAAGTGACAGATTGGGAAAAAATAGGGCGAGACAAAATGGGCGGGCACAGGCGGTCTGGTGTCCGAGCCGATTGGTCAGACGACGACTACTTCACTCGGGCCTAGGGAAGATGCCCAGCTTAGCGATCCTACTCATACCCAAGAGGTATGACTTTCCCTGAATCAGTAGCACCCGGAACCACTCCCCTAGCGGTCCTGCCACCACGTCGCAGAACCCCCGGATTCTTATCGGAAGGGCGATTGGACAAAGATGGAACTCTTCACCTGTTGTGAACAACCCAAAGGCTTCGGCTTTGGCTTCTCTATTGCCCTACCTTCGACCAATATAATAAGCACATAACACCTATGTGAATCACTGATCAAAGAGCAGATTTTGGAGAGATTCTTCTTAACCTGATTATCTAAGGTCCTATTTATACTCGTCTAGCTCAGCTTGTTATGGCGAGACAAGACAAGCAAAAGCCATCTTTAGGGCTGGCATTGAACTCTTTCAGACCCTTAGCTCAACTCTATATAGAAACTGCTGCCTCCAGTGGGAGTACCAACCATAGGTTTGAGCTCCAATATAAAGTAAAGAGTCAAGGTTCGGAATGAAAAGTACAAGTAAGGGAGTTCCGAGCCCTTAGGCACGGCCATTTCAGCTTCTATTGGAGGGGCTGCGGATCCCGGAGTGCTTTCGTCAGTCCCTGAACTTGAGCTAGCACCATCAATAATGGTAATGAAGTAGGGCTTTACACGTAATATACGGTCCCTTGTCTAGCCATATATGAGATTACTGACAGCTCCTTCATAAGAGAGGAAGAGGGCTGATTGCTACAGAAAAGAGGAATACGAAAGATCATAAAGAAGGACTGAAACTACAGCCCTTCTTTCTGCTATCGATCTAGTTCCTCTGCATGTGTTAAGCATAACGCTAGCTGATTTCGTTCGGTCAGGAGGGACAGAGATGCTTTCTATCTGCCCCTTCCGCTCCTCCATTTAACAACGAAGACTGAAAGATCTCGCTCAGAAAGAGTTTTTTAGCTTCTAGGATTCCCTGAGCCGTCTGCCGGGTATTGGTGACTGCTACACTCTTATTGAGACTCTATTCTACCTATTCAACTAGATGCTCAATCAAATTGGTTTGCAGGATTCTTTGAGACTGAAAGGTCCTCAGAAAAGAGGCGCTGTATGGGAGAAAGGGTATTTCCGATTTGCTCTTAATTCCCCGCCACTTGCCCAACATTTTAATAGAATACTTTCGCAACGAGGCAAAGCTCGCACTAAATTGGGGTTTATCGGGACCTTTAGGCAGAGCTTTCATCAACCCTAACCGTAGGATCCCATATCCGAGCATTCAATCTAGCCCTGCGGGATGACTTTCTATCCCTATTCCTATTGGGCGACAAAGTGGACCTTTACCCGAAGCTTAAAGGGCTGATGGGGAAGACCCCGATCTGTCTATTGATCTTTTTTTTTATTCCTCCTCCTGAATAATCATACTCGATCCTGAACCGATCCCACGGGGCAGAAGAAGAACGAAAGGATCATTACGAGTGTTACGACGAATTTGATTGGGAAGTGCAGTAAGCCGTTCAACTCGTGCTTCTGATAGGTCCTTTAGAAGGCCTTTTCTGTTTATGATAAGTGCCAGATGAAGAGTTTCTTCCTATAACCCGATTTCAGTCAGGAGCTTCGCTGCTTCCATGTTTGACTACCTCGCGGGTCGATCACTGTTGGTAGGGGCGATCCAGCTGCCTCACAGTCTATTCTTAAGCATCAATCCTCCATTAGGTACTTTTGAAAAGGAGAAAAATAAACATGTCTGGAAGATCACAAATCCCACTGCAGTTGATGACAAGGGACAACAAAAAACAGCTCTTTCCACACCTCCGGATATCTGGTGCCAAATTGTCGCCCGTTTCCTTATTTATTTGATAATCGATGCCTACCTCTGGGCCATGCATTTGGCTGGCAAAAGCAATAAAAAATCTCTCTGGCAAAACGCAATTCGGCCCTCTCCTTTTTTTAGTCTTCCTCCCTCTCGCTTCGCTCGATCTCCCGTTGGTCGCCTTTGGCAGAGATTATCAAATCTTTAATCTGCATTCTATCTGGCGGCCAGTGCTCCTCTAGTTGTCGGGTTGCCCCATCTCATGTGGGAAGGGCGCGTCGAAGAAGAAAAGTCACTTTTTTCTTCTAGCGGCGGATTCTTTAGCCACATTGTATTTGAAGTTGTGGAAAGAAAGAGTGGGGGAGACACTTACGCGGATGGTACGAAAAAGCTGTCGGGATAAAAAAAATAAAAGAAAGAAAGTGAAGTCAGACAAAGAAAAGAGTGGGCAAGCAGTTATTATTGTGAGCGCCCGGTTTCACTTTTTCGGGTGCTTACGCTTGATCATTCGAAACCGGGAATAACTCTTTCTTGAGGCGCCATTCGTGTCCAGCTTTTCCTCATGGATCTCACAGAGTGGAGTGAATGCTCTTTTGAAAGCGAGTGAAAAGCGAGAAGCCGTGCCGCGGGATAAGCTGAAATGGCCATGGATGAATTCCTTTTATCTTCGAAAGAAAATGATTTCCCAGTTTCAGTTCTAATCTTTCTATTGATCTCGTCATTCATCGACAGACCCACTCCCTACAAGTGAAGAAATTGGGTTCAGAATAGTTCCCAAGAGCAGCTTTTTGTCCACATACAGGGCTTTTATTCGGAATACGTCAAAGATTTTGAAATATGGAGTCCAAAATGCTTCTGGGAGCACCCGGTTGACTCTATTGGAATGGCCAGCTTGAGTCAGTGGGGAAGCGGACCTTTGATTTCCTTGGGCCGGTGCTGTCGGGCAGCGAAGCTTCTCCGCGGATTGAAAATTATCCATCTTCACGAGAGCAACCCTATCCACGCCTTCGTCTTCTTTTGTTTTGTGTTGGAAGTCAAAATGGGGATATCCAAATTCTAAGAATTTAAAATGAATATTCGATTTCTCCTCATTCCTCAAGAAGAGCAAAATTGTCCCCAATTTCTTTCATTTGTGAGATAATCTTTCTCATTCATTGATTCATTCAAGTAAGTTGGGCAAGACCCGCTTTTTGGGACTCCTACCCATCAGCCAATATCAAAATTACGAGTGATGGAGTGAAAGCACCTTGAGGAATCATAAATTTTCACCGAGAAATGCATTGTTGGAAAAGAAATTCTTTTTTTCATCTACCGGAACCTCGTTCCGGACAGACAGCTTTAGCTGCTCTTTCCTATCTCTAAGCCGCCTAACACAATCCCCCCCTCCCTGCAGTTCTGGAGCGGCAACTAAACTAATATATGAGTAGGAATTTCTTTCACTAGTGATCTTTCTTTCCGATTCCCCGCAACGCAAGCACCATTGTTCGCCACCACCCCTAGAAGTTGGTTGAGAGTCATCAGCAAAGAAAAGAAAAACGAGTTCGTTGAGGTGTTTACACGGCGTCAAATTACAAGATCGAAAAGAATGCTTTGAGCACCTTGCTTTTGCTTTGATAAGGAAGTAAAATCATGCTTTTGATCACCTCTTGCCAAGGAATTCCCCTCGCCTTTTCTCCCGTCACACCTGGGAATTTCCCACATAAAAGGGGTCTTTCTCATTCTGTTTTATGAAAAGACACTTTTTGTCGCTATATAAAATGAAATTTTAGAAAATCAAAATCATTCTATGGGAAGAAAACTTCAAAGTGTCTATTTGTCGCTATATAAAATGAAAAAACAAAAAAGAAATAGGAGACTGGAAATGAAAGTCTCTTTTTCGCATCCATTTTCTAGGGAGAAAGCGGCAGTTCTGATTCTAGCTGACGTTCGTACAGGCTGCTGCTGGTAGGAGACAACTTCCTTTCGTAGTCGATTTCTCCCTTCTCCTCTTTCTGCGATAAGATGCTTCGGGAGATCAATCCTCAGCTTCTCGTTCCTTTTGGCGCAACTCTTCCTTCTCCTTCTATATGGAGATTAGATGTAAGGCTAAGAAAGTGATCCATTTGATGAATGAAGTGAACACAGGTGCTCTCCGAATTTCGATTGAACCTTTGACTTTGGAATCCATCTCTCGTCGGATGCTTTCTATATTGGAAATGAAAGCTGTTTTCCTGGGATAGGAAAATGACCCGAACCAGGCCTCGGGGTCGTCAAGGCAAGGAGGGACTTCCCGAATGCCCTCTTTCCCCAAAGACCCAGGTTGAAGTGGCAGTCTTTTTGCTCTGACATGACATAAGAAAGAAAGAGGCTTGGATGCGCGGGATCCATTCTGCAGTGCCTGAGAAGGTCGAAAAGGATTACCATATATATGACAAAATATAAAAAAAGCCAACGGGATAGAAATAATGAAGATGGGGCGACGTGCGCCATTCAACATCAAGGAGAAAGATATCACCTGCCATAGTCGTGAGAGTAGTCCGTCTTTGTTCTAACTTAAAGAAAGAACAACAGGCCTCAGCAAGATTTGAGTCTTCTTGTATAAGAACTGGATGCCCGCCTATAGACCCCTTTCTATCCACCACGCTTTCTTCCCCGAACAGAAAAAGAGTAGCCCCCCCTCTCCCTCTCAGCGAATACCATACATCTAGTCTCAGTAACTCAGAATCAAGAGCTCTATTATGAAACCTGCTCCTATCCCGATAAGATTCTCGCGGGATAAGAAACAAGGGCTCTTGAGGTTTCAAACACATTTCTCTTTCTCAGCTCAGTAGCATTCAAAAAAACCTGGAGTTTCTTTTACAGAGATAAAAGTGATTCATAATTCAATAAGGATTTCCGTAGCTTCAGGTGAGGAGGGGAGAATCGCCCACTCAAGTCATTATGGGATGGGCCAGCTAGGAATTTCATTTCCTTAGACGACCCGCATCCATAAGAAGAAAAAAAAAAAGAAAACGTCCGAAAAACCCTGCTAGAAATAATAAAATGATTCTGTTGATACATTAGTTACATTCCTTTTTTGCTTGCTTTCGTTCATATGGCTTTCGGGCTCATCGCACGGCAAAAAAGGCTTTGCCGGGACATTATCTGCTCTTTTTCTGTCGTGGCTCCGGTTTGGATAATCTTTCCTGGGATCCCGGTCGCCTTTATTATGCTTGGGCTAGTCGCCAAGCCCGGTGAAGAACTTGCAAAAGAAACAAGAGAAATAAATGATTCTAATGAGGCAGAAGCAATAGAATGAAAAGTCGGGGGAAAAAGCAATAGTGCAAGAGGGCTATTATTGACCCAATGATAATTACACCAGGGGAGTTAAACAACTCCCCATCTCTCATTCCTTTAGCTGCTTTCCCGAAAGCATATTCTCCGTTGAGTCACAAGGCAGTCTGGGACGGGGACCAGGGGAATCCTTATATCTTAGGGTCTTATCGGCTTTGACTCTTTTGAACCTGGAGATGGTTCATTTACTTTACTTTGAGTGAGACCGCATAAAGAGCTCTTCCTCATTCAGTCAGTAAGATTCAAATATCAGAATAAGGGACTAACGGAAAACCAGTTCTTCACTAGGTTTTAGTAGACATCGGATCTACAGAATCCAGATTAGGGCTCACCACCGACAGATGGGGGTAAATCCATTAAATAAATATTAATAGAAAAAAAATGAATTTACTAAAACAGTGATCTCATTAAAGTGAGATCTGAGATCGAGAAAAGGGAGTTTTCAATCACTGACCCAGGACCCCCCTTATCAATGTTTGAGATGCCTGGTTGTGCCAACATTTCATTCTGAATCTCCGCGGATTGAAAATTATCCATCTTCATCAGTACGGAAGTAGACTAGAATCTCGGCCCGAGACAAACTCTCAACGGATCGAGATTTGCTTGGTTTGTGCTCAGAGAGTCTTTGCGGACATGCTTACTTCATGCATACACCTGTGGGGCTGGGGCCCACCTTTCCTTATTAATCAACTGATGTCCACGATCAGAGAAAGCAAAAATCTCAGCTTTCGTCTCTGGAAACCAGAATGGATTTTCCTTGAGGTGGCCTCTCTTCATCGGCGGTCGGGGCCAGCGCTCCGCGTTCTAGCTGCAGTTTGTTCGGGAGTAGTTTCTGAGTCCGGTGTGGATCGGATTAAATACGAAAATGGTTGAACTTCTTTAGAGGTTTTTCCTTCTTTCTTCATTTTATTTTGACGGGCCGCTTAGTCCGGCCTTTAGGTGATGGGTGTGCTTCGTCGTCTTCCGCCCCGAACCCATCCTGGCTCAGGATGAACGCTGGCGGCATGCACCGGCAAAAACTCTGCCCTACTAAACCCGCTGAGGTCACGGATGTTCGGTAGAGTCAATTTACCATGGGCGGTTGGAGGCGCAGACTGGACATAACGGGGTAAAGCGGTGCGGGCGCTCACGCGTACTTGATCGGATCAGATAGCCCTTCGGGGCAAAGAAGAAAGTGGGCCACTTTACATAAATCTCGGGGACCCCTGGAGCCAGCTAAGGAAGTTCCTCTCCCTTATGGTCGAGCTACTTCTTGTGACTCCCAATCACTATACCGTTGGTTACGCCCTTTAAGTGTTGGGTCTTCCATATTTAGTTAGATAAGCAAGGCTCTCCCTTCGAGGACTTTTTCTCATATTGAGTTGAACCGATTTCTTTTCTTTCAAAATTGGATGCGCCAGGTGCGCAACAAGTCTTATATTTCCTCCGTTGTGAAGAGGAAGGGAAGGATTGCAACGATCCCAGGTTGAAGGAAACCCGGCATTGAGTGTGCCAAAAGCTCTGCCATCCCTGCCCCCTCTAGTGTTCAGTGTGCCTTTACCAAATATGGCTGCTCTGACCTCCTCATTCTAACCAAGCCAAGCTGCTTCAACCTCTCAACAGTTAATCTGATCAAGACATGTCGGCTTAGAAGTGATTTAAAGATGTCAACATCTACTATCGACCTCGCTTAGACTCGCACTGTCCCCGAATGCAGTCTTTACCTTGTCTTTTCTCAAGAAGTCAATTAACTTTCTAAACTAGTTTTCAAAGTTCGACCCCCCGAGCCACTTTTTATTAACATAATGACACCGGGCCCTTGAGAGCCCTTCCGCGCCCAACCCAGCGTTGGTAATATTTGAAAGACTGTCCTTCTTCTCCCGCTGCACACGCCCGGATTCCATTCTTTTTTATCTTTCGCCCTTGGTTGCCTCTCTGCCTTTCGCAAAGCAAAAGAGCAGCGTGTCTCCCTAAACCAGAAGTCGCTAATCTCCCAGGTGCCGATCGTGCACATGAGGCGGAAGTCTCACGATCTGGCGAACTGGCGCTACTGTTCTCATGCTATTCATACGAGTAAAATAGGCCCAAAAGAGGCTCTTTCCTAAAACTGGCACTCTTGAAATGTCCGTCTTCGCCCCAGCAGAGTGCTTTCGCGAAAGCCGTTGCGCCACTGAGCGAGAGAAAGGTCAACTCACTCAAATCCTGTACGTCTTCGGGCAGACGGATCAGCTTCGTTGCTGCCCGGAGCTATTAAATAAAAGTCTCATAGAAGTCTTCCATACTCCCTTTTTTTTGAAATACCAATTCTTTCTTTCCTTTCGTTAGTGTCCTTATACATTCTATTCTATTCTATTGAGAAATAGATCGGGGGAGAAATAATAGGAATTGATCTAGCTATATCTATAGATAGAGTGTCAGATGACAGGTTTCGCCTCTTACTCCTTTACTTATTGATGTCGCTGATCCGCCGTTATCGTATCAGGAAATGTGGGGCTTCTTACAAGCTTAGGAATAAAAATCTACAGTCCGAGGCTTGGCCTAAGGGAGAGAGAAGACTAGAAAGAATAAATCTAGGAGGAGAAGTCCGTTTATTCTTTATTAGCTAATTAGCTAGCTTCGCCTTCATTCTCACATAGCGAGCACCTCGACACCAGCTGAATATTTCTCACTTGCAAGGATGCATCTACAAGAACACGGTTTCTTAGCCCGAAAAAAAAGACTTCTTTTGAGGGGACATTTCAAATTCCATACTTGCAATTACTCCATGATTTGACTTCCTCCCCTATGCCTAAAAGCATTCCAGGCGGATTGAAACGAAAATTAGCCGTCCAGGGACAAGAATAGTTCAGGTGTCTTGATCCTCTGATTATTTGGTTATGCCATTTTGGGCTTTACTCCGATTCCTTCTTTTCATTCCCATTCCTCAAGCTCGTCAGCATCCATGGCTAATTGGCGGACAATTCTTTTCTGTCTTTGATTGGGCTGATTGTATTCTGATGGATTAGAATCCCTATCAAAAAATGAATCATATGATTCTACATTGGAAAGAATAGAAATTAACAAGTTGTTCTAAATCTGTGATTAATTTGTATGAGGAGGAGTAGGCATCTTTATGTTGGGTGTTCTTCTGTCGTGCGAAGAGACGAGCTTGAGCATTCCACTTCCTTATCCTTCCGATTAAAGACAGGAACTCGACCCGTGACCTTTCTTGTTGCTCCCTGGGCAAATAGTAGAAAGAAATGCGCCTGCGCAGAAGAGGCGGATTTTCATCACTTGGGATGAAAGCCCTTCCGCTTGCTACGCAAAGTCAGATGCATCGGTCTGCCCTGTCATTCTCACTAGTCCTGCTTTCGTTTTCCTTTGGCTAAGCGCGAAGGGCAAGCAGCTCGACCTTCTTCCTGTGGTCAACCTCCCGTTTTGGTGGCAGTTTCTTCGGCAACTCAGGTGGCATAACATCCATTGTTGTTTGGCACGAAATCGAGCAAAAGTCTTAGTCTTCTTACTCCATAAGTTCCAGCAGTGGACTAAGATTCCGTATCTAGTCTTTTATTTTTCATGGGAGCTTACTAAGGCGAAGGCATTTTTTCGTTGTGCAAATAGAATAGGAAGATGGAATACAGCTCCTGCTTCAACAGCCTATTCTACTCGTAGGCTTGCTTGTGGCGACCATAAGGATTGTTTCCCGCCACGAGTTCCCCTAGGATCCTATCCGATTTTGATTTTGATTGCAAAATTCATACTCTCAGATGCAGTAGAAAGTGGAGTTCTTCCTTCGCCTCAGAATAAGAATTATACTAAGATGAAGAAGTGGATAAGACGCGTAGGAAGAGTGATGCAAAGTATCGAGAAACTCAATTCCGCACTGCTGCTGAGTCGTCGGACTTATTCACCTTCGGGTATTTCAACAAAAGAAGCGCGAGAAAAAAGATACTTTCGAGAAACGACGAGCACGACTGAAGTGGCTATTAGTAATCCTTAAGGCCTATTGGGAGAGTATTAGGGAAAACATACATTCGTTGGCATGTGGGGGAAAATGCACGAGGACTGAAAGGGAAAGAGCGGACGGTTGCGGTTGCCGCTGCAGCAAATGATTCTTTAGCTAATGAGATTCACACTCAAAAAACCAGGACCCTGATATGCGGAAAGCCTCGATGTGGGAAGCGAAGAGGACAGGTTTGAAACTCATATGAGTGGCGCTTTCGATTCCTCTCAGCAGATTCAGTATTCCTTAGGCCTAAGATGATCTCTGAAAGTGTCCAGTCTTTCGCACAACAATAGCAAAAAGCCAAGACCCTTCCCTGAAGAAAGCGGTAGCAGCTCGGGTCGTGGCACTGGTCGGTGGCGATAGGCTTCGCTTCTACGCCTAAGAAGGCAGTTACAGATCTACTATTAATTCTGCTTCTTATCTATCAACAACTCCGAATTGGATCCCAAATTGACGGGTTCTTTATTTTGTAACGGGAGAAAGATTTCCCATTCCTTAGCCGGAAAGATCCGAGGGGAAACCTTCTCTATTCACATACATTGCACAGGCATCATCCTAAGAAGCGGAGCCTCTCTCAGCAATTCTTTTCTCCGCTAATCCCCATTCAAGCATTCGTTTGATGGAAGGGGATGGAATTACTTAGATAATAGACATTGGTGTCTTTTGATTAGATTGATCAAAGTTTTAATTAGGCAGGACTTCGCTCGATCTCTTTGAGCAAGATCGAGTTAGGTGATCAGTTCGCTTCCGCTCTTGGGCCGTACTCCATAGGACTGGTCATCATGTAGCTGGGTACAAATATGGCCAAAATTAGACAGCAAGTTGGAGAAACTAGAGAAAGCAAAAATCTCAACTTGACACATGGTGGTTGTTGATGATGCTAAACCGAGACCCCACATGCTTTACGCTTCTCCTCGGTATTTAACGCCTCACTGCTACCGATAGAAAGGTGGTTTGCTCTGAAGAAGGAGAAGGAGAAGCTGTGGTCTAGGGGAGGCAATAATAGTTATCCTTCTATCTAAATAGCTCTTTCCCATCGTCCCTCTCCTTGTCAGATGGCATTTGTGCGTATCCGCAAAGGCAAAGGGCCTCCTCATTCCATTAAGCAAGAACCTGAGCTAAGACTCAGAATGGAAAAATGTAGTATGGGTTCGCCGGATTCCCTAATTGAAAAGCGGAATTCTCCCTTGACTCGATCTTTAATTAATTGAATTAGAATTAAAGGGCCATCCCGAAGGCGGCGAGAGGTCTCCATTCGCTTCAGGCGAATATTATACAATACTTGAATTCTCGATGACCTTTGGCTATATATATATGCTAATATCTGTTTGCCGAGGTGAGAAAGGGATTGTGGTACATAAAGAGAAGCGCTTGGCACTCCAGTGTTTTATGTATCCATGGTGTACGAACGCCTCAAACTATTGATGTTTAGTCTAAAATCGAATTGTTCTCAGCTTGCCACCCCAGACAAAACAGAAGAATTAGACTCAACAATGTCTTTGAAGATCAAGATTTGAGTCTTCTTATGATGGACACCGGCCCGGCCTCGCCACTCCAGAGCGTGATTCCGTTCTTGTTGGGCGCTACTTGACTAGATCCCCGAGACAGGCGTGAAATGCTTTTTTCAGGTAAATATAAGAATGAGATAGCTTTTAAACTCTAACCTCTAATATCGCCTACTGGAGGTCTTAAATAATGATATCCCATTCACTCTTTTCGATTTCAAGCTACTTGCGCCTATTGTTTTACTACGAGACGAGCAAGAAAGGGACATCCATGGCGAGTGGTATCGTATATAATGGGAGGCTTTCGAGCCAGAGCTTTTGAGTTTTCCAACTCAGCGCAGCGATGATGGAGCATTTCAGCCATTTCATACTAGAACACAACCAATATCGATTCGAACTCCTTTTTAATAAAAAGTCAAAAGCACGTGGTCAACGAGAACTTATAATCGCTAGGAAAGCAAAAAAGTCTAAATAAGATCCTGGATGTGAGAAAGCTCAACCATGAATGAGTTCCAAGAAAGCGGCCGTTCTCGTGAGAATTGCCAGTCATTATTCAGGGGCCTCCAGAAGTCAATACCAATTACTCACTCTTTCGGGAGTGACCCTTTCGATTGGAAATCCACTGAAAGGGGGACTCAGTGGATGCCATTACTTGACTCAATCTAGTCTTGGCTCGCCATAACAAAGAGCAGGGGAAGAAATCCATAAACACGTGCACTGAGGACTAGGTACATGTTCTTAGGGCGGAAATAGAGACATAACATAGAACTAGACCTGAAGAAGTGATCACGGAGGTTTCCGAAGATGTTGGCACTCCGGAATTCGAAGTCATTGAACCACTGAACGGATGGAAAAGACAGATAAAGGAACAACCCTTGAGAACTTCACTTATGGAATAAGGATTTTGGGGGATTCCTAGGGTTCTCGAAACTGGTTTTTTGGGAGGGGAAAGTGGGTTTGGTTATTTACTTTCTTTTAGAGGAGTTAAAAAACCTCATTTCGTTTGGGATCTGTAGCATCGATTGTACGGAAGAGCCGATTCGCTATCCAGTTAAAAGTGTGTGTGATATATTTGACACGGGTTTGCCGTAATGCTAAAACTATGGCGAATGCATCTCAACCAGAGAAATCAGCCAATGGCGATTCTCGAGTTGGTAGGATGTATCCTTAGTTGAACACTAAGTTCTTCAATACGAAAGAAGCTGGACAAGATCTTCTCGGGGGCACGGCCAGCTAAGGCTATCAAATAGGTAAGTGTATTCTTCCGAAACTCTTCTTCTTCTTTTCTTTCTAGTCAATTAACTTTCTAAACTCCATCAAGCAGAAGGCTAGTTGAAGGAACAAATACTACCTTATGGTAGCAGTTTTCAAGAGCAAAAAAGCCCGAGCAAAAGATTGATACTGAAACCGAAGCACCCCTTTTTGTATAAATATGTGAGAGCCAAACAGAGCTGCACTAACGGACCGATCTTTCTATCCGAAGGAATTTGAAGGGAGTACTCTCTTAGGAAGATGGCAAATTTGCCTTTCGACCGGTTAGTCCGCTTCGAACCCTGCTTCAATCTCCAAATCGTCCTTACTGGTAAAGAATCGACACAAGCACCGAATTATGGGAACATGGATTTGACCTCGCCGAATCCGAGGGAAACTGTGTGGCGCGAAAAGGAAATCCGATTTCGGTACGCCCAAATCTGTCCATATATTAACCAAAAGTGACTCCAAGGCCATTCCATGAGACAAAGCGCCCAATTGCACTACTCTGGTTTTAACCGATGCATTAGCTTTTCTTTTACGAAAGGAAATATGGTATTTTTTATCCCAATTGTTCTTCCTTTCCTTAGAAGAGCAGTGAAAGGCAGGACCCCAAACTCATCCGAAAAGCACTTCTCTAGTCGGGTTACAACTCAACTCCTCCCTCAGAGCAAGCTAGAACCCAGAAAGCGAGAATTTCCGAGGACAGAGAGAATCCCAGCAAGAAGACCGAAAGGTCAGACCTCTTTAGTAGCACCAGAAAAGGCATTATTCTGAAGCAAAGCCAGGAAAGGAAGCAAGAGTCTCGATAGAGTTTTCACTGCAGGGTAAGTACATCCATTGGTTAGAATTCCCAGATTTTTACGTCACTCTAAAAAAAATCCATTCTCAACAGATTGAGACACCTTTCCTGCTTAAGCAGATTTGAAAGCATTCAGATAGGAATCTGAATTCGCCTTTGAACCATCTTCCTATTCTATTTGCTATAATGGATCAAATGCTTGTTTTTGTGTGGCTGTTCTAACTTCAATAGGACTTAGAATAGTTCACACCAAGTGAAGATGGCGCCACTACTTGCTGGGTTCGAAATTCACGCTAAACAGGATGTATTGAACTCATAATTCATTAGATACTTTTCCTAGGTAGCCCATCTCCTTCTAATCCAAGACAAGATATTCAAGCGAGAGGGGATTAGCCTGGGAAGAGGAAGAAGCAGATAGAGCAAAGGCCTCCTCTTTCCACTGCTTCCCCATCGTCTCCTCCATCAAGCTCACTGAAATGCTACCATTCTTCAAGCTGGACAGATAATAAATTCTATGTTACAGAAAAGCGGGGTACCTGAAGCTATTCCTGTAATAGGAGACCCTTTGGTAGCATTATTGCGTGGGAAAGCGTCATTCATTTCAACTCCAATCGCCTTTCAGAATCGAGGAAGTCACCCTCTCCCCGAACCTAAATTGATCTATATGGGCCAGCTGCTTTCTTTCGATCTTCTCTTCCAGAAAGAGTTGTTCCTGCTTGCCCGTCGGAATGCTCGAGGGCAGGTCAGTTTCAGTTCCTCCCGTCTTGGAATTCTCTTTCTTGCCTGACCATTTCCGAGCCCCAAGCCAATATCGCCGACAAGTAAGGACGGCCTTTTTTCAATAGCGCTCAAGGAATCATCAGCTCACAACTTACAGAGCAAGGGGAGTAGGCAACAGCTACTATCGACAACGGGGCCAACAGCTATATTCGTAGTATTCGTTAACACAGCTTTCCCGAGAGGCCTTCCTGAACCCAATGGGTCATCACCTAGAAGTGGAAATTGAACATTAAAAGAGAGTCCATACTAGGATGATTCTTAGCTCTTCCCGACCCTTTCCTTTGACCAATGAATGGGCCCCTCACGCTTGGAGTTGAGTTCATTCATGTTCCATAAAGCCTTCCACTTCCCCTGTTGATTGAGGAGTTTCAGATTTCCTTTTTTTCTTTGTCTTAAAACCTCAAAATGACCCGGGTCTTAATGGCTTATATACTACTCCGGACTAATAAGTAGAGTTAGTTCATAGACTAGTGGGAAAGGCTAAACTAAGGAGTATTCGTAAGTTATACAAAGAACGAGTTCCCCTAAAAAGCCCTACTGCCTCCATGGATCGTACTCTTGTGATTCTACCTGTCGCAACGGTCGCGGGGCTTCGGGGGGGACCAATGATATAGAGAAGCCTTTATATTACTCGTTTATACTTACCCCCTTCAAGAGCTCCGCTAGTATACTAACTTGGTTACCTAGCCCAGAATAAAGAATCCATAGAGAGTATCAAAGATAGTAAGGAATTATTATAACAAACATGTAAGCAAATCGCGGTAGTTACGCGATGGCTGTTCCGCAAATAGAAGTGGGTAAGAGCGATTGGTCTTCCTCTTGCAATCGAGAATAAGGACTTCAAAGCGCAAATAGGCAATCGAGAAAGGCAAATAGGTTGAAATCGGTATTTAGTACGGTGGTATGCGAGGAGCAAGACAGTATGCAATCAATAAGTACGAACAAGCTCACTCATAGTACGGTAAATAAGCACAAACAGCAGCAGTAAATCGCCAGTTCTTTCAGTATTCGCGATAAGCAAGATAAGGTAGATCTTAAAATAGCTAGTATAAGAAAGTTAAGTAGTCACTTCCGGAGTGAATGAGTGCTGCAAGGAAAGAAGCCTATAAGAGCTATTAATTGTCTGAGAGAGCCACTAGATATATGCTTAGGGAAGAGTCCCTGAGAAAGAGAAGGAGTGATGCAAGCGAAGTAGGGACGGGACTGAGGCAAGTGTTAACTTGAGACTGATTGGAAGTAGTGCTTTCTTCTTTCAAAGAGACTCGTTTAACCCGATATATGAATATAAAAACTATCTTCCTACGGAGCGGGAAGGCTAGTCGCGGATTCCGGCTATCCTTACGAGAGTTCCCGGGTGTATTTTCTTAGGGAGGTCCTCCGCACTAGGAAAGTATTCTAAGTTCGAGAGAGGTTCTTTATACTGGCCCGTCATCGGGAAGCGGTAGGAGCAGATCGGCCTATGACGGGTAAAAAGGCAACTAGCTTATGTTAAACTAGAAGCTTGAGATCGTTCACGTTCTGAAACATATTTTTCCACCAAATAAAATAAAAATAGAAGGCTATGAAATTATTAGCCGGAGGTAAAGGAAAGGACCCAAGATACGACCAGGCTATAAAAGAGGCTGACCCGGGTGCGGGTGTCGAGACCAGAGGTAAGGCAAGACTTTTCAAGTAGATTAGTTGAGTGACCGGAGACCAGTAACAAGATAGAGAGAAGACAACTAGTGACAGTTACAAGTGCTCTTGGCCGTACCAACTATTATTATTATATTCCTTTTCTTGTGTCTGACCAGAAGATCTTTCTTTCGAGACCGCCCATTCTTATTCATCATACGACACGAGAAAGACAAAACGAATAGATCAAGTAGAGTGAAAAGCATAATCTAACCTAGATGGGAATCCGAAGACTAAAGTTGGAATCTAAATCCGTTGAAGACAAAGAGCGTGGAAGCCATTGGATTATCAAGATGTAGATGCGGAACCAGATGAGTATAAAAATGAATTACAAGGGGCGTAGACGTACGACTAGACTAAGCTTTAGAAATTGATACAAAGTGCTTCTGA
Organism: Vinca major; assembly: GCA_028566175.1. Lineage (NCBI taxonomy): Eukaryota > Viridiplantae > Streptophyta > Magnoliopsida > Gentianales > Apocynaceae > Vinca > Vinca major. Next base: position 29,382 of record JAOWBF010257918.1, read on the forward strand.
ATTGAAGGCTCTGACAAGAGTTCGTGAATAGCCGAGGTAAACAGATAAGAAAGAAACATTCTAGGCCAACCGGCCCCAAACAAAGGGGTATTGGTCTTCTTTTCTTTCTGATGGTAATGCGAATCTCGAATCTCTTTATGCTTTATGCTAGCGAATCTCTTGCAATTGGTCTATGGCAAAGGGTCATCTGTCCAATAATCAGTCGGAATCAGTCCACGAATGAGTTTCTTCTTTTAACAAGCCCCTTCCCGCTTTTCTTTCTTCTGTCAGTCGTTCCAACCGGTCCCTTTACTAGTAAGCCTCTATAGGCCTCTATCTCGAATTTCTCGCTTTAATCGGTCGCAACTCTTGCATCTGTAAATTGGAAATGATCTCTCTAAAACCGATCTGATCCACAGGTCGTTCTGCCAACCCATAGGCAGGAGAAGAAATCTCTGTAGTGTGCAGTCCCTAGCCTTATGGGGTGGTGAAGCAGAGCAAGCAGCCCTCGTTAAGATAGGAATATCTATTAAAAAGAGCAAAAGAAGCTATTTTCATTCAACTGTGCTTGAAAGAGAGAGGATATGATATAAGGTAAGCCCCAATTCCACTGAAAGATTCAATTCAGTCAGCTTGGCTTTTTATCTAGTGAGCCTTTTTGTCTACCTTCTTTAGCTTTAGTCAATGTCGCATTTCGAGTGCTTGGTTAGATCTCCTAATGTAATGAACGAGAAGATGCGGTGAATCAATCTTTCTAAGGAAAGCATTCTAATTCTGGGGAAGAGAGGAAGTCTTTATTGTCAATTTTGATTTATGGGGAATCTGTGCTTACTAAGCCTTTGTTTGAAGGACCGGTCTGAAAGTGCAAGACTAGCTGGACCCGGACTGACTAATCGCTAAGAGCTCACCCCGAGTGGGATAACTCTAAGTACGGCATTCAGTTCAGTGATCCTCGAGAATGAACTATCAGGCCTAGACTAGGAGGAAAGAACTGATGACTCGCATCCCCTTAATCTGAAACTCTCACAACACAAGAAGGATGGAAAGTCGTGGAATTGATCGAAGTTAGCCAAGTTCTCTTAGCCGTTACGTTAGGGTGACTCGAGAAAGCTTGAAAGGGAATTCCGAGAGCCCTTAAGCTTCAAGCTATCCGGCTTCAAGCCGTGAAGGAGGAATCCGAGTTGCATCCTAAAAGAAGGAAGATCGTTCATCAGCGCTTGAAGTAACTAAAAGTCAATCAGGTGCGTAATCAAGCTAATCTCATTCCTTAGGAGCTGGAGCAATCAGAGATGAAAGAGTTTACTGTACGTTGAATACAGGAACTAGTAAACTTAGCATAGATGGAATGAACTATCAGAGAAGAGAAGGCTGAAAGCCTAGCCGAAATTGAGTAAAGTACGCATGAAGAGTTTTGAGGTAGAGGAAGAAGGCATTCCATTCCGCATTCTTTGGCACGAGGGTTTGGCTTCCTTGATTCAGGTAGGAAAGAAGGGGCTATGGCACTTGGTTCATTCCTTTCTTTGGCAAAGGAAGGGAAGGAAGCAAGCAATTCGGACAGAAGAAAGAGGGCTTGAAAGGCAACTAGTGCTCTTTGAGGAGAAGGGCTTGGGCTTGTTGAATGAAATATATAGTAAGAAGGAAAGCATGTGAGGGTATAAGGCAGTAGCAATTGGTAGTAAACAGGAGTAAACGGTTGGCCATAGAGGAGAAAGAAAGAGGTTCAAGCCCTAGCCAAGAGAAGTGCGAAGCGGAAACTAATCCGACTGTTAGGAGCGCCACTTTTCCTTAGCTTTTGGGGTTCCAATGGTAGCAGGAAGAAATCCACTACGCTTTGAGCCAGGAAACAGAAAGTCTGATTATTAGCCTTACCATTACAGTGAGCGAAGAAAGTGAAAACTTGAGTCAAGCAAGATGGGGAAGCACTTCAAGTTGATTCCTCCGAAACCTAAAGCGAACGAATGGGGCTTTAGCCCATGTTGGAGATTTCATTCAACCTTTGATTCAAAGAACTGCGCTTAGCCCTAATCTGGATTCTGTAGCATGGGAAAGGGAGGGGAATCGACTCTCCTCAGTTCTAGTGCGCCATAACAAAGAGCAGGGGAAGAAATCCATAAACACGTGCAATCCCATCTCCAACTGAAGAAACTTCCCTGCATAAGGGCATAAGCGAAGTCGCAACTGGGGCATTGTTATGTTTGCCAGATCTGCATGCTCATCCTCTCCTTTACGGTCGAGCACTACGTTCCTTCTGTGGAAGCGAACGAGCCTGAAAGCGCTTCTCCTGTGAGTGAGAATCCTTGATGCTGGCTTAACTCTTCCTTCGCTGGACCTAGCCCCCGCCTCCACAGCGACCAGAGCAGCAGATTCCATATCCCTCCCCCGTTTCTTTGGCATTGGCTGAAGACAAGAGATGGAATCATCCCGTAATAAAACCAGTTGTTGCTGCATACTCTGAATATGGCTAAGCATACTTTTTCGGATCCAAACTTCTTTGTTCTTTCTAGAAGAAATCCAATATTTCATATTCCCTATAGTCCTTATTCTGGACGGACAAGCTAGATGGAACGAAGCGTCCATTTTGGAAACGAGTGGTGAGCGAGAAAAGGCCAGGAGCTCGCGGAGCGGCATACCGGAAAAGAAAAGCCCTTATTCGGATTCGAACCGAGAACTTAAGCCTGCGAACTTATCTGCTAGTAAACCAAAGTCATCGGTTAATAGCCATTTTGATTCAATTTTTGATTTTTAAAGAAAAAAGGGAACCAACGCCGCTAGGCAAGGCTACGCTGGGCGTGGGAAACGATCTCTCAAATAAGCGAGTCAAAAGCATGTGTGTTAAGTTAATATTCCTATTAATTAGAACACGGGACACTAAGAAGGGCCCCTTTTCTCTCGGACTTTCTCTCTTTAACTGGAAGGTCTCTCGGCATGCCATGCCTCCTTCCTTTACTTTTTGATTCCACTGTGGAATAGAGTTTGGGCTACTTACTGGTGCAGGAACAATACCAATGAAATGGGGTGCCACTACGTGTGTATAGAGAAATATCCTTTTTATTCTAAAAGCTAGATTGACCGGTCGATACATCCCACTTTTTGGGGGCTATCCTTCCACTTCTCTTTAAGAGCATGCCCCGGGACAAAAACAATCTATGTATTTGTGACCACTACAGAATCTTTCGTTCCTATGGTCTCTCGATCGCTTCAAAGCCGTTCCCGGCTGATTGATACGCTTCGCTTTTTTAAAGGAAATGCCCTTGGAAGTGCCCCATGCTAGTAATGAACCTGGTAATAGAAATATGCTCAAGCAACCCCGGTAGCTAAGGCTTCCTATTCCTAGCCGCTACTAAGATGCGTTTTTAAGGACTTACAGAATGACAATTCTAGGACTCGGTGAAGACCACGGACAAATCTCTCTTCTTATAGGAAAGTCCGCTCAGTGGTAGCACCATATAACCAAGGTAGGAATACTGGGGATTTTACCCTCAGAAATGATAGGTCGACTGCATGAATGAGTCGACATGGCAAGCATAACTCTTAAGCTTAGTAAAGAACCTTTGGTACGTGGCCCTCTCAGGTTCGTTTCATAGGAGGTGTAAGGCAGAAGGAAGAGTACTCTCTGGGCAGGTCCACGAGGAATTTTGCGGGCATTTTATGAAGCTAGGAAAAGATATAAGGGGGCCGGGATAGCATTTAGGAAGGAAAATGGCACAAGAATAGCGTAGTCAAGTAGCCAAGCAAGGGAATCCACTTCTTAAGGATGCCGAGAAGAAGCTCTTGTCGCAATTGAATCAGAATTGGCTGCAAGAGGGGGGCTAGGGGGACGGTGGATGCTGAGAATGCAAGCTGTGACTGAACTGATACAAGTAGTAAGTAAGTAGTTTAATACACTGGTGGCAAGTGAAGTCCGAAGTGACTAGCTGAACGCTAGTTTCTTGCTCAAATTGACAGACATCCACACTGATCCTGAACTGAGCTTAGCTCAATGGCTTGCGCAGCCAAAGCAGCTTTAGAACGCCCGCCCAGGCCCAGTCCCTTAGCCAATAAATATATATCTTTCTGCTAATAAGTGACGTCGCCTCGCCTCTTTTCATACTTTATTTTCACATATGCTGATCGTGTGCTTTCTGGCAATCAAAGGAAAAAGGTCCAATTTATCTTCCAGTCAAATTCTTCCTCCCAAGTGCGTCTCGGGTAACTTGCTTAAGAAAAATAGATTTTTCCGGTGATGCCTCTTTTATCCCCATTTAGGGATCTAGCCTAGCCACAAAAAGGTATGAAATCCTTCATTTCAGATGCCTAAGAGTTGAGTCATACTAACTTGACTTAGCTCGGAGAGGGTGACTGAGCCTACCTTTCCATAGTAAAGGGAAATCCGAGTCGATAGTACTTAGGTACTGGTCTTCATACCCTACTTAGATAATACAGGACCAACTGTAGTCAAAGCAAATGCTACTGATTAAAGAAAATAGTTTTTCTTCTTTTTTAGCTCAGGATTTTTGCAGAAAGTGACATTGTATAAAATAACTGTTGCACTCTGTGGCGGGATGCCCCCTTCTCGTAATAAGTAATATTAAATGAGTCGCACCTAAGGAAAAGGGAATAGGCAGCTGTAGTTAGGCTTACTAGCCCCCAAACCCCATTTAGTTTAGCAAGCGCAATCCAGAGTCTCCTGGTGGTATAATCGGATCCCTTTTCTTAGAATACGCACCTCCCTCCACTACAGGTCTGCTTTTAACTGGTATTCTCCTCACTCTCACTGGAATATTTATATGTATATGTCCCAATAATACGCTAAGAAAGTCTAAACTACGTAGGCCCGGTTGCAGGAAAGTTTTCGCCTTGCCTTTACCCTTTTTGTTATAGGCGCTCTGGCGACTTTATTTTCATTTTCTGAATGGTCAAAGTGTTTTTAGGGCCTTCTCCTCCTCTAGACCGTCCAATTCAACTAACATAGCTTCAGTAAACTCGGGTGGGTCAATTGATGTTGGAAGGCCACCCTTATTGATGGCACAGGCACAACTCCATACAGGTTGACCTACGACCATGATCTTTAGTCCTATAGTTCTAGTAGCTAGGGAGGGGTACTTTTCAATGACTTTGGAATAAGCTAATAAGATCGATCGGACTTTGCCGGGTGGAAAGGAATACGCGGATTAGGCTATTAAGGATCGGTCGTCCCTTGAATAATTCCTCTTAAAATAAAAACTTAGATGCAGAGAATCTGCTGTTCTGTTTGAAAGAATCTGCTTCCTTCAGTGCCACCTCCCACTTTTTGCGCACTACCTATAGCGGTGGAAGTTCGCTCATCAAAGAGCGCTATTCAGCCTTGTCAGGTGAAAAAGAAAATTCGAAACCCGAGATCCGGCATAAGCACTCACGAAAGCTTTAATCATTTTTGCAGACTTGAACGGCGTACCTTCCTTTCCACAACCTATCTTAGCAACTTCTTTCCACTTCCGCGGAGTCTAAAGCGAACTGAAACATCTGAGTAATGTAATAGAACTACTACCATATTTCTTAAGTCTACTTAGCGAACTGCCGAACAATCTCAGTCATATATATATAAAATGGGATAACCACTACTAGATTTCTCATTAAAGTAAGTAGTAAGAGAGTGGAGCCTGTCCCGCGGTTTCGGTAACGAAAACTATAGGAGGCTGTATTGAACAAACATATTTTGTGGACGAAAGAAGCACCGGAGTCTCGATTTTCTAGCCCCTTTACTAGGTTGGGCGAACAAATCCTTCAAGTGGAGATCTTGATTCAAGTCTCGGAGGATTGAAACTAGAAATGAGAACTTATCCATTATTTAAATAGTTTCTCTCCGGTTGGATGAATCCTCTAAGGAAGTCAAAAAAGAAACCACATGAGCTAAATCTTTCTTGTTCCTGGAGCTATAGCTCGATTAGATAAGGCCCTATCATCAAAAACTTTATAGGAGTAGGGGACTTTCCCGACCAGCCTAACTAATCGGGTAAAATGGTTGGGGGTATAGACTGACTCTATAAAAAGAAATCAAAAGGCGAGCACGTAAGAGGTAATAAGGGTAACCCTATCGTTGTAAAGCAAAGTCTATCTATCTGCCGTCAAGGATCGGGGAATAGCTCATAAAATATCTGCTAAAGTAATTCTCTTCTCTTATCTTAGCCCTTTTTTCTTTCATAACGTTCTTTGGTGAGCTTTTTTCACTCATTTATTTTATGACCTTTGTAAGAAAACCTCACTCTCACTGGCGTGTGCCAATAAAGAATCCAAGCGGGCCCAATGAGAAGAGACCCACCCGTAGAAGGAGCAGTTGTTCTTACAGAATAGGCGGTCCTGCGCATATGAAGGTGGCTCTTCTGGAGGAAGAGCAGCGGCACGCGGATCAAAACCTGTCCTTCATCCCACTGAGCCCATGTGACTAAGAGAAGTGGGGCTGACAGAAGAAATTGGGTTCTAGAACACAGGATTCTTACATAAATCGTTTTCTATTCCTACCTGAACCTGATTAATTACAGTTCCTGAACCTGATTAATTACAGTTGGGGCACCGGCAAAAACTCTGCCCTACTAACTCTGCGTTTTTCCTTTGATCTCCTCTTATGGATGAGTAGTCTAACCCCGCCAAAAGATCGAAAGCCTTTCTGATCTCTTTTCAACCAAGGAACAAAACAAGATCATTTCGAAGTAGGTGAAGTGGTTGGATTTTGCGAGTTGGCCGACTGCTGTTTTCTCAAAGTCAACTTTCCTCGCCTGCTCTCGATCCTGAGGCCGTACATAATAGCAAATAGAAAGCAGAATGCAAATAAATTCTAAAATGATCAATCACTTTCCCTGAGCGAGACCTGCAGCTGGTCATTTGAACTCATTTCAATAATTCTTTTAGTTGCTTTAATAGGTGCAATTGCTGTTGCTCGTCAATAAAAAATCAGCAATTAAAGTATTCGACGCTTGTTATTTGTTATATGTTCCATTAGGAACATTCCCTCGAGGAGAAAATTTGCATTGCTACTTCCAGGCATAGACCTGGAAATCCTCTAGTGGAAATGCTACTTTCATATTCTCTTATACCAGAGGACTTTCTTTGGATACCATTGAGTTCTCTCCATTATAGTCTCTTTTTTTGAAAACGCTTGTGAGGAGATTGTATTTTATGTTCTTGAGAGCAAGCGACTCAACGCGTCGACCACGCGCCCTAGCATAGCTCTTGATGTCAATAAATCCACAAGTCTAAGTATTAGTCAAGTAGCTCCCCTTAGGATTTGACTTGCCGGCGGGGACCATTATTTTCTTTTAACCTGCTTACTAGCGGGGCAGGGAGGGACTAAGAAAATGGTGGGGGATTGGAATCCCTGTCTAAATTCATAGGCATTGATCTCAATCTGCCTTCACGGGAAGAAGTAGAAGTTCCCGTTGAGGAGGCTCCCTCTCTTTCTTCCTCACTTTCCACCCCGCCGTCAATCGCTGCCCGGGGGAAGACTAAATGGGCGAAAATCTAGCGCCGTGAAGGCATTGGGCCAAGCAGCAAGAAGAAGAACAAACAGAGGGCTATGGTGCTTTTTTCAAGGGTTTCATAATTGGACGTTGAGCTACCATTCAATTCACTAGTTCGGGAGCTCATCGACCTAACCGAAGGCCGGGGTTGTAGCTATAATGGAAGAACGGCTCACTCCTTAATAGACGAAATATTCCTATTATCTGCATACTGTCCTAGTTGTCCAGAATATTCATCACCGCCTCAAGAGCTCTTTCTTTAGTTGCTGGTTTTGACCCGACGCCGCCCTTTGCTACAAAGGCGTTGACTTCGCCCTTTCTCAACTGACTCCAGTCTCTTTCGGGGCAGTAAATGGGACCCGGTATTGGATATTTAACCAATTCCGTACGCTTCGAAAGGAAGAGAGAGGTCTAACATAAGATGGGGTGGTAGTCTTTGAAACAGCTCAGATCATTTTGATAATAAACAGTTTGATTTGCTTTACCCGATCACGCCTCTGCTGCTATTTCAGCGGAATCGAAATATAGTGTTGAACAAGTAGGTGTAACTGTTGAGTTCTACGGTGGTGGTCTTTTGCGTGTTGAAATAATTCACCTGTTGTGTGAGTCTAAACAAACTGAATTGGAAGTCCATCAGTACCACGACATTAAGCGTATGAGCGGAGAAGAATTTCTTCGTTGATTGCAATGAGGAGCTAGCCTTATTTAATTTCAGCAAGTTCCAGTTCCCCTTCATCCAGGCCGGGCGGGTGATTCTAGCGGTTCCTTCTGATCATGTTGGTTTGAATGTCCTCTTCCTGTTTCCAAGACTCCTCTCTCCAATCTAACTAAACGCCCTCTCCTTCCTTTTCACCTTCGCCGAAGACTGGCTTCTTATCCGGTGGGGCCTTTTCAACAGCTGCTGACGCCATCGAAAACAGAGAAGAAAGCAGCATCCCCATCGAAGAGAAAATTAGCTACTACGTGGGAAAATGGACCTTCTCCACTGGATGGCCAGGAGATCGTTATCCTTAGCTCCTTAAACGAATCCCCGTGCTTGAGGAAAAAGAAAAAGAGTATGGTCATCTGACCATACTCTTTTGTCCATAAAGGAATCCTACACAAAGGGGGTTGAGAGACCCTTAAACAACGGGCTCAGGTGCTTGCTCAGCGAGGGCTATCAAATGCCTTTTATACCGGAAAAGTTTCGCTATACAAGTTCTCGGACGAAGTTTTTGTAAAAAAAAAATATTTATCTAACCCTATTCTTAAAATCTTAAAAATTAGTTAACCTAACTAAAATAACAAGGGTTAGGAAAATTGAGCCCCCTTTCGCTGAAGTAAATTGACCTAAAAGGGGGTTTTATTTCGATTTTTCTCCCATTCATGTAAAAGAAATTGCCTCCACGACCAGACGAAGGAGATATGAATTCCATTCAGGCGGGTAAGGGCTTGGCATGGTATAGGAAACCCTTCTTAAAGAAAAGGGGGCGGTCATCTCACTTCCTCCCTCACATCAAAAGGATTCCCCGATTCTGACCAATGTTGGATCGGTCGAGAGGAGCAGAATACTTGGACCAATAGAAAGACGTCAAGAAAGCTTGAATATCCTATTCTATTATCTTTGAGTCTGAGGGGAGGCCCGCCAAAGAAGGATGATTTCTTTTCAACAATCAACTGAGCTCATCTTTAGAAAGTCATTCTATTGAGGAGCAGCTATTGCTATGTCATCCAAGAATCTGTCCGGACGGGGTCAACATCCTTCCGAGAGGACCGCTCTAGTTGTCAAAGTTCCGATTATAAGCCCCATTCAATTAGCAGGTAGGCCGCCTTAAGTTCGATCATTGATTTGTACTACGAGGTCAGGTTTTCCAGCCCAGTCCCACCACCAGATGTGATTGTTAAGGTGGTACGAATTTCTCCGCTTAGGATTAGCGGGACTGGGGCATCAAATTCCTCTTCTTTCTTTTGCTGCTGATCTCAGCAGCTCCTTCTTGTTCAGGGTCATCAGATGCGCCTGAAGATGTCCGAGAGACTTTTGAATTGCGAGTGCCTTTTCTTTTGTTCAGTGGAGACTAATTTCTTCCGGCTAATCTTATCTCCCTTATCTCCGGCTCCTCCTTCCTCTGGTTACGGATAAGGGTATTCATATTCCAAATCTACCATAAAGATAAGAAAAATCTTCCTCGGAACTGGCAACAGATCTAGCAGCTTATCTAGCTGCGCACTCTATTGCTGTTGATTATCTGGTTTCGGCTTATTCGCTTTATGCACAATTCAATTCTTTCCTATAAGTCTTCGGCAGGCTTTCCTTTCTTCTCTTCTAAATGCTAACCCATACTTAACCAAACTCCTTCAAAAGACTGGTGAAGATAAGTTTTGTACTCTCACAACAAGGCCGCTTAAAGAGCTAACTGAGAAGTAGCTCGACCATAAGGGAGAGGGTTCGACTAATTTATCAGGAATTCAGAATGGTTGGAAATGGAAGTTTTGACGGCAAGAAACTGGCTGAAAGGCTATCCCAGTAAAGCAATGCACCTGGCTCATACAATGCCTGGACCTAGTCAAACCTCTCGCATTTTAAAAATGCTTTCCGATAAGGCGAACAGGAATTTATCCTTTTTTGGTGTGGAAGGCTCAAGCTCGTCTCTTAAGCGGGATAAGTTATGAGACATCTCCAAAACTTGCAATCTCCCATCCCGAGGACTCACAGAAATACCCTGGGCAGCAATGAACCGCGGCGGTTGAAAAAATAAAAGATTTCTAAGCATCTTCTTATCCTGGAATCTTATCCAAAAATGGAAAAAAGAAGGAATAGAGAATCTGTTGATAAGTTTACCTGTTTCCGAGGTATCTATTCTTACTGGACTACCTTGTTTTGACTGTATCGCACTATGTATCATTTGATAACCCAAAAATCGTCTATCTTGGATTTAAATCGAATTTCAAATGGAAGAAATCCAAAGATATTTACAGCTTGATAGCCACTTCCTCCATTTCACACCCAATCTCACTGAATGAAGTTTCACATCTTTCCTGTCACTTTCAGCCCTACCTTAGCTGCTTCGCTCCTTTTACGGTCGGAAGCATTTGCCTTTAGTACCTCATCCTAAAGGACCAGCATCTTCAAGTTAATGGTTCAAATTTGTCCTAAATTTTGACTTTTGTGATCCTTCGACATTATTGAGGGGAGGGGGGCTCGATAAACAAGACTTGGCTTTCCCCTTTTCTTGAATTCCCGGCTGAACAGCCTTTGAGATTTGACTGACCCTGCTCCTGACTAGGCGTGGATCGATACAACAAGTCAAGTTGTTTAGAGAACGGGCGCGTGTTTATCGAATCGAGGCCTTCCATTCTCGTTCCAGGTACGCATGCCCGAAGACTCACTCCGTACCTTACGAGTAATGAGAAAGAATGAAAAAAGGTTGGGCTCAAATTATCCATTTCTGCAATCGGAATCAAGCCTGATCAAAGGAAGTTTCAGTGGTTTGTCATTCATTTCCGTAAGCCCCCGCAGCAGGTCCATAGCCTTCCCCAGAAAACCTGGTGCCACGCCAGGCGTATCCATCCAATCTTTCTTTGAGATTCTTAAAATCTTAAAAATTAGTTAGCCTCCAAGCCTCATCTTTATCAGAATTTACATAGAAACCATAAGAAAGAAGTAGAAGACTGCGGGCCTGAGAGAAGGCGGCCTCTCTCGGGAAAGCCACTTTCCTGACTTTCAAAAGTGACGAATTTCAACCCCGAGGCGGAGCTGGTGGCCAATGAGAAGAGGCTCTGTATATTCATTCCGTTGGTCAACCACCCTATTCCGTCGCTACGAATAAATTGTCCATCATTTTTTACAGAACAAGCAGGTTGGTCAAAGGAACCTGCTTTGTTGTGGCATTTAAAGCGTCTTCCTATCGCGGACATTAACCCTTAGGTCGAATCAGTCCCTTGCGAATGCTTTTCTGCTTGATTGGATTAGCAATATGGTGGTCTATGCCATAGCGTCTGCCTCGCCTTCGCGACCAGGATATCGATGGGTCAGCGCACTCGGAAGAAGGGCAATCACTCATTCTTTTTCTTTTTTCATTTTATATAGCGACAAAAAGTGTCTTTGAAGTTTTCTTCCCATAGAATGATTTCGATTTGCTCTTTTTTCATTTTATATAGCTGTCAAAAGTGCTTATTTATTTGATTGAGGGAAGAAACTACTAACGTTTCGACCGTAAAGGTAAGAAATAGGAGTTACTTCTTGTTAATAAATAAGTGCTTTTAGCCAAATCCAGGTTTTGAGTTGACTTTTTCAGTTAAAGACTATGGGTTAATATGATTATTCCAACTATATTGATTATCGTACTACATAACTTTTTCTTTTTTATTACTTTCATGGTTGTGCCTCGCCCGACCATTCCTTTCGGTTTCGGCCTCTCACTTCCTTTCGTTCTTCTTCTGTACCAACAGACTTCTTCGGACACCAGTAAGGTAAGTCGCTACTCCGACTGCTTGACTCTCTTACTCGCGATGGTTTCATTCAGCCCGACTTTACCAAATGCCCACCACCGGCCCTTGCTGAAACGACTGATGCCGGACCTTTCACTGGCTTTGACTTGGTGGCTATCCCGCCGAAACGCTCCCAGAAGTAGATTCCACCACCTAAATAGTGAAGGGTCCTTCAATTCAAGTAATGCGTCGGGCTGTCTTAAGAGGTCATGCTTGGTCTCATTCCAGTACCAGCGCGAGTGAAAAGCTCGTTTCGACCGTAAAGGAAGAAACGTTAGTAGTTTCTCCCTCCCTCCTAACATGAAATGTAAGAAATGATTGAATTAGAGATAGGATGAGAATGAAGGACCATTCTCCCATTTTCTTCATGAAAGGAAAAGAGTAGTCGATTGGATAGCAATTGAATCGATTAGTGGGCGGTGGTGATGCGAGGGTTTCGGTGCGTGGGATTCGCCTTCTACCTATCCAATGCTGGAGTAGGACTAGAAGCGTGGGGAGTTCTATATAGTTGAACTATGCGCGGAGAGTGTAGGTCGAGTGGACTGTGAGCTATAGGAGCGAGACTGCTAGTCTTGGGGCACGGGCAGCGGATATAGAAGTAATAGAAAAGCGCGTCATGGATAGGACCAGGGAAAAGGAAAAAGAAAGTCCAAGAGAGAGCGGGGTAGTTTTGGGATAGTAGGAGTGTTGGGAGTTCGTTATCGATTGACTAAAGAAGGAGAGAAGGAATCCAACTGAGTCAAGTGATCCGAGTTCTCTTTGTCTTCAGCGGGATTCCAGCCCGCCTTATTCCATTTTCGATGGTATGATAGATCGAGTAGGAGTCTCAACTATCTTAGTGGCGTGTGCTAGTCTTGATCGATTAAGTTTGAGTCTTGATGCAATTGGAGTGAAAGAAGATCTTTAAGCAAATGAGTCCATTGGGACTGATGCAGCTGAGTCAATACTTGGGACGTCAGCGATGGGATGGATCTTTGGTCAGTTTCATATCGAATGTCCCAGGCAGTCTCTATATATGATATTCCCGGGAAGTCTCCTATTGCTTTGATGCGATCAGCTGTAGCAGAGAGGAGCGGTAGATCGAGTGGTAGTTGCAACTGCACGATGCGTGAGGTAGGCGTTCAAGTGGGAGTCGTGTTAGCGCTGTCTCAACTCATTTCTTTGACTGTCTTTTTTGCTTTAGTCCTTAAGTGGACAAGAGGTCTGGGAATGCCGTATCCGTCTTTTGCTTTTGCCGACTCGTGGATGGACTGTGCTTGGTTCGCAGATAGAGCCGATGCGTTATTATTCCTTTTTCGAAATTTAAGGAGTAGATGTTTGGTAATGAGAGTGATTGTCTTGAATCAATGCCCGGATAGGGCTAGTGAAAGAAGGAGTGGAGTAGTCTCAACTGAGGCAAAGGACCGGTGGTGATACGGGGCTCTCTCTTATAGAAGCGAAAGCCTCTCTCGATCTTGGTGCACGTGGAGCAGTAGTACGATTGGCAGTCTCCACTAAGGAGATGCCCATTCAATGGACCGGATTCCTCACTGACTTAGAAAGCAAGCGAAGATAGGGTTGGCGTCCAATAGTCGTGGTGCATTGACTTCCAAGCGAAAAAGAAGGTAGTGAGTCCACGTCTGGGGCTGGAGCAGTCCTTCTCTCATATTCGACATCTCGATGGAAGGAGGCACTACTAATGTGACGACTGGGAAGGGGATAAGCCAAGAAGATGGGGCAACTGACTTCGATTTGCTAACTTTACTGGGGAGATGAAGAAAGTCGGATTCGAAGTGGAAGCGCAAAAAGAAGGTCTTGATGCAAGACAGTCGAGTAATGGTCTTGATGTGGCGTGCTATGATCAATTGCGTCATCGCTTGGGAGTGAAAGAAGTTCGAGTCTTGATCGAGTAGGAGTCTCAACTATTAGATCGATTGGAAGTGGAAGCAAAAAAGAAAGTACAAAAGAAGGGGATTTCTCGAAGGTAAGCAAAAAAGACACTGGTGAGCTGGCTCTATCTTCGTCAATCTTTCGTGTCCATATCCTTTGATCGATTGGACTGTAAGCTATGAGCTGATGGTGCATGGACTTAGTGCATGGCGCATCGTATTAAGACTAGTTCGTCAGTGGATCCTTGGGCTATGAGCTGTGCTCCTAGTGATTGGTAGACTCTCTCCATTCGCGAGGAGTTGTGAGCAGTGCTACTGAGTCCATGGGGACTGATGCACGAGGAATAGATAGGAGTAAAGAAGGAACTGGATGTGGATGTTCACTCGCGAGACCTTCTATGGGCTGACTTAGTTTCTACGTACTCTGGACCAGATGGAAGGCTTTATCCTCCCCAACGGGATAGATAAGATTGGCTAACTATCTTTTAATAGTCACAAAGATTGGGGGATGTTCCACCAGGCGGAACTACTGGCTAAGAAGAAAGGACCGGGCTAAGTAAGAAGGAAAAGATTCGCTAAGAAGCCCAAGGCTAAGAGCTGACCTACTTATCTTATATGAGATTCAGAGAAAAGTGCTCGTGCACTGAATAGAGTTAGCCTTTGAGAGGCTTTTACCTAATCTTTCAAAAGTCAATGCTTAATGTCTCATATTGTGAACTTGACTGCTAGAAAAACCACTAATAGGCAAAAATCCCCAGCATGTCAAATCTTTCCCTTGTCCTAACGGACCTGGTGCCGGAGTGGGATAAAATCTCTCTTCTTACCAGCTACTGCGAGAAAGAGGAGATCCTCAGATCTTCCCACTTTCCACGTGTGTGGCCCAGCCCATAAGGGCCATGCGGACTTGCTGCATTAAGATGGCCATGGCGATCGAAAGAAAAGGAAGGCTAAGCCAGTAACACGCTTTCAACTGGAAAGAGACTAGCCTGCTTCTACACCTTTTCAAAGAGAAATGAGAGTAAGAAAGTCTCTCATAGATGCCTCTTCCGGTCACGTCGACCGGAGGGGTAGGAGAACAAGACCCGCACCGCAGCAGCAGCTACTACAACAGGCACTAACGGCAGAAAGACAAGACGAGTGGAGGATCTAACTATTGACGCTCCTAGTCGACCACCACCATGATGCTTCCACCCTGGGCAAGCAAGAGATGCCATTTTTCCAGAGAATGAGATGGGAGGCGTGATTTTCTTTCCAATGGGTGAGAACTGCTATTTAGTACCTGCTCCTCTAAGATCCCCTCATACGGGAGTGTAGCCTCTTCTGAATAGGAATTAGGGGCGTAGCCTTATTCGTTGCTTGGCTTTCCCCTTCCTCAGTACTTTTGACCCTGGAATCCCAACAACCATCGATGAGCTATCGAGCCGAGCTATGAACAGCCAAAAGGACAAGCAGCCCTTTGAGGCATTCCCCTGGGTGTCGTAGAAAGAGGAACTACCACTGACTCTGCCGTGGAATCAAAGACTGACTCACCACTTCGAATTGAGGTTCTCTTAACTGAAAGGTGCTTCCTCAACGTCAGAATGAGGACCTACCAATCGATTGGCTTGTCAGGAATGAAAA
This sequence comes from Vinca major, assembly GCA_028566175.1. Taxonomy (NCBI): domain Eukaryota; kingdom Viridiplantae; phylum Streptophyta; class Magnoliopsida; order Gentianales; family Apocynaceae; genus Vinca; species Vinca major. Next base: position 44,788 of record JAOWBF010257918.1, read on the forward strand.
CAACCAACTAGCCATTTCAAATCAAAGAGATTCTAATGGGAAGGAGTCACTACGTTCAATTGAATAAGAGGAATAAGAACCATGTGACGACTATTAAACCAGTAATAGTCACGCCACAGCTTGCGTAGCCTTCTGCCACACAATACAGGACAAGATTGATGGAGGCTTGCTGAAGTTTCCCGATAAGGGAAAACAAACAGATGTTGATTGACAAGCCCCAAGACCACAAACAAGCGCGAGAACGCCGATGCGGAAGCGAACTGACGAGTCCGATAAGCAGCTCCACCTAAACCGTTGAAAAACGTGGGATCGGGTATTGATGGGTTCTTATTCCTCTTATTCAATTGAACCCGGAAAGAGTGAGGAAGGAGTAAGGTTTGCTAGCCTGGCTTTACGGTAGACAAATGGGGTTCCCAAAAAAGCCCCGCTTACACAGCTCGAAAAGGAAGAAGAGTTTAGTTTGGAGAATCACATGAGACGAAAGGAAGACTACCGATTCGCTGGTAACAACTCCAACAACAACTTACTATCAAAGCATAGCTCAGAGCTCAACGAAAGCAAATGGAGAAACTGCGTCTTCGCCAATAAGACCACATCGAGAATCGACAACTTAGGAAGGGGAAACTGCTGATTCGACGATAACAACAACAACATCAAGGCATTTCGCTTCAGCTTCGGTTTAGTTCCAATGAGTGCGCTAGTTGGCGGTTAGGTTGGCTTAGCTACACCGCTTTAGCTCGCTTCGGGCTTAGCAACCATGCTCCTTTGGAAACTCCTGGTGCGCTGTCTTTGCTTTAGCAAGAAGCAAGACCTTCGCCTCCTCCACAAACCCACCTCTCGCTTAACAACACCGCTACCAGGAAAGGGATTCATTCATAGCATCTCCATCGGTTATTATTCCTGTTATTCAATTTCACAACAAGAGCTCATTTCGCTTAGCTGCCTTCTTCCTCAACCGGAACTCGTAAGCTCGGTAACGAAGCAAGATCGGTTAGCTGCCTTCCTTCCTGAGATCGGGTATTCATTCTTCAGCCTTTGACGTCGTCACATTAGTAGTGACTCCTTGGCTGCGAGTTCTTCGTCTTAGCTCATGGCTACTTTCGATTAGGTTCGACTTAGCAACATCGTTTAGCAACCACTGCAACAACAATCTACTCTCTTTCTAGTCCAGTAAATCAAAATCAATCGGACCTCGAGAGACTACTATTGATATCGGAAACAAGAACTAGAACTCAGTTACACGGGGTCAGTCTGCAACTGCGCCAGAAAGGATCTTTCTTTCTTTATCAGCCTTTACCGCTACCACCGTTTAGCTCATCAGGAAAGAGAGATTGATTCATCCTCTCCCTCCTGTGAACTCAGTCCCGATCCTGAACTCATTCAATCCCCTTGACCCAGCTCTAAGGCGCTTAGGTAGGACTCCCTTGAGTAAGCGTCTGAAGGGGGAAGGAGTCACTACGTTCAATTGAATAAGAGGAAGAAGAACCATGTGACGACTATTAAGGTAACCAGACTTGCTCCTCTTGTCCGAAATTGGCTTTGAAACCCGGGGATGCTTAGGTTAGACCGACAGCCCATCCGGGAAAAGGAACTCACTATAGGGCTGGTAGCAATGCAATGGAATTGGTGGGTGTTATCTAGTTATCCACGGCCGGAGTTTGAAGCACTTGGCTGTCCCCACTGGATTGGCTAGTCCCCCGGTGAATTTCTCGAAATAAGGAATAATAACCAGATGAATCTACCTCATCAGCGACGGATATCTAATTGCTGTGGATGTACCATTTGGCTATGACTTGGTCCTTCGATGTAGCGACGTATGCGGGTCCCTTCATTTCCCCGCATCAGGCTTTCGGTTCCGTGCTTCGGAGAATGAGCAGCAAGCAAGGTCAGAGGATGGGATATGGATCGTTTTCAGGGTCAACTATTCATATCTGTATAACGTCCTCCCTCTTTTGACAGCAAAAGGCAAATCGTCAGCATATCTGACGTAGAGGAATCGATGTCTTTCTCTTTGACGAAAATTATTGAAAGAGTGAATAGGTAAAAGAAAGAAAGACGCTGATCGTAGACCAGCCTTGGGCTTTCTTTGGACACAAGAACCAACCTCTTGACCTTCCTTCTCTCTGTTCTTAAGAAAGCAGCTATGAATGAGATTACAGAAGTCATCTCATTACCTTGACCTATATGCAATCCTATTGTGGAGTTTCAAAGAGCGTGATCAATGTTCTTTTCGCAACTGAGAATATCTGCTTTAATAAGTCAATCAATCTTTCCCCAACCTTCGACATGAGCAAAGAGGGTCAGTGCTCCTCTACCTTTATTCAACCTATGAGAGAATAAGTCAAGAAGAGAACCCATATGCAGTCTCGCTTTCTCTAAATGGAACCAAGCTTCAACTTAACTAAATGATATTCATTGAATAAGAACGATTACGATGTGTTAAGCACGTAACTATGCTTACCTCGAAATCGTCCAATCATGCCAAAAAGACGGGTTTACACCGCCCAAAAAGACCAATTCTGTAAATTTACTACTCTACGAAATAACGAAAAAGGGAGACCCGAAAGGTGACTTCTTATGAATGACGGAGTCAAAAAAGCCCGACTTTCGTCGCGTCATACAACGCCGAATTCTTACTTGCACGAGTATCTTCTCCAAATAGAAGTGACCGTTGGTTCCATGGCCATTCCTTTTATGGATAGCTCCGCTTAAGCGCATACCCAAAAACGTCCGCTCGAGACCTTGAAGGTGGAATCTATCGTGAGAGGTCTCAAAGTAGCTTTTTTCTTTTCTTAGTCCCCTTTTATTGGTATTGGTAAGGTCGATCAAACTGGATTTACCTTATTTCCTACTTCGAGTTACTAAACTAAGGATATACCTTTCCACATGGGAGAGGTCGAAGACCAACTAAAGATTGAAGAGATTGGATGAAGACCCATTTAGAATTTATAAGGAATCAACAACTACAGGATCTGGGGCTTTTGGAGGGATGGCAGAGATCCGGGGATGGAAGCTAAATCCGTTAGGATCATCAGAACGCATCGAGACTTTGATCTCCAAAAAATGCTTTCCCTGCCGGTTTATACCAATAGGTTTTTTTCTGAGTTCCGTCATAAGCTTTAGGACTCCTTCAGCTAGGTTATACAAAAAGGTAGGCTTGACTTCCACTTCCATATATATTGGTCGATTTAGCCACCAAACTACCTCAGTAATTTGGATTTACCATTCCTGCCTAGCTTCTGGGATTTCTATTCCGTCTGCTTGTGGGATAAGGCCTCTCTCTTTGGTTTAACTACCGGTTGGGTTAAGTCAATGGACTCAACCTCGAGACCAGATTCCGACTCTTGATTTCAAGGATCAGATAAAGAGGGAATTCTGTAAGAAGCCCCGAAACTCGACTTTGAATGCTATATATCGAAATAAGGAATATCTACCCACAGATCTGCTGGAAGAGGGAAGCCAGGGAGACTTAGCATCCGATTATCGCCATATACTCTTTCTGGGAGGTGTGCATGAATGTCTTGATTGCGACACCTCTTATTCTGCATCTATAGAGATTCTCGAGATCTCGGATTCTTAGGGGATTCCCCTAGCTAGTCTTTACCCCAGAGATGCCTCAATCATTGGCCTATTTGAGTAAGGGGAGAACCACAAGCGCCTATGTGGAACACTTTCTATCTTCCACATCTCTTTCTTGCCCTTATTCGGATTCGAACCGATAATTTAAGCCTCTTTCTTAAGATCGACTTGCATGTTTTAAGCATATTTATAAAGTAGCATGATTGGACCTTCCTCTTTCTCTTACTTAGATAGAGGAGAGAGCACGTAAGACTTTATAGGCTACGATCTTCCTTATCTTATGATATTCAATTTCTAGTTAAGATCACCTTTCATACCAAAAAGCTCCTTATATACGATAGCACCAATGATAATGATAGAAGTAGAGAATGCGATCCTTCTTCTTCAATTCATCTGCAGAGCCAAATCCCTTTATCCCCTCTCTCAATCCCTTCTTTCAGTTGAATGTTTGCAATGTCCGAACTCCCTGTGTTAAGCCCCCCTAAGAGCTGATTCGAGAACTGTAAGATCAGTCAAGCAGGCTAGTCAAGTACTCCTGTAAGCCATAAAGCAAAGAGCGTAGCGGGTAATCTGTGCAAGAAGTGACTTCCTTGCCTTAATAACTTCTTATCTGTCCATTCAAAAGAAAAGAGAGGAGGATGAATGTGAAATGAAACCTTGATCTTCTTATACGATTACGATACCACCACACCAAATTCAACTTCCTTCCTGCTTAAGGCACTAGCTTTGCCAAACCTTGGTACATGTATGTGGGCTTTCCGCTTCGGCTTCTCATGTCAATCTTCCAATGTCTTGCCATTTTATCTTATATAGATATATATAGGCCTTGTCCTCTTCTATTCCTGTGGGAAGTGTGGGACTAATTGAATTTCATTCTTGTCTGCTAAGAGAATGAAGAAGAAATTACCTGCTGCTTCCTTTGAGGAGTTGGGGAAATGCCCTTCCTTCTCTTTATCCTCCGCTTAAGCTCGAGTTGTGCTTCTCTTTCCGATCCTGCCCCTTCGTCTTATTAAGACTCAGCTTTTCACCCCTTCGTACGTACTATCTTTTCTAAGACGGCTCCTTTTTAACCTTATCTTGCAGGTGACGAACGATGGATGGTTCTAAATCTATCGCGAGGTAAAAAATCATGAGGATTTGATCAGCCCGACTAAAACTTGCCTGTGTTAGCAGCCGGCTACCTTTTCCGATATTGGTAAGCAGAAGCGCGGAAGTGGTGGTCAAGTACAAACGATCTTTTTTCATCCTTAACGGTGGAGGAAAGTTCTTTTTGGCAACGACGCTTTGAGTCTTGTCTGAAAGTCCAAATCCCCGGAAAGGGTGGTATGCATGTTAGATGGAAGAAAAAAGCTAAGCCTTGTAAGCCCCTTTCCTATTTTAAGTAAGTGTCAGAAAAAAGGGCTGGAGTTGGAGATCCAGTGCCAGTTGCAGTTTTCTTCTATGCAGTTGAAGTTGACGTTGGAGTTGCCCTTGCCTCGGCTTTCCCTGCCCTATGCATGACATGACATATAACAGCTGACGAAAACCATATTACAACATATGAAAACGGACGTAGTCCCTCCTATCTAATAGTCGTCACATTAGTAGTGACTCCTTCGTACGGGAACTCTTCAAAGAGATGAGGGCGCAGCAGTATGAGCTGCTCTATCCTCGCTAGCTGATACAGATCTTTCAACATCGTCTGGAACTTCTCTTTCTATTGATGCGGGAGATGGAACATCAACCTCAATAGCATCAAACGCATCTTTACCAGCAGATGGTAGACTAAGAGCACTAGCAGCTTCTTCCTAAATAGCTCGACTGACAAGGGAGGAACTACTAACGTTCCGACTATAGAGGGGTCGAGAGCTGCATCATATTCAAATCAATAAGAGCCAACTTCGCCCCAATAGGAGGAGAGTCACTATCAGCGGATTGGACTTCTCTCACTCCCTCATTTATGAAAAAAGCAGTTGCCTTCGGGTCTCTCTTTTAATCGAAATGTTTGACGCATACTTTTTTATTAAGAGATCCCGATGTTTTATAATTTTCTCTATAAGAGCGTAATATACCCCTTTAATCTTGTAAAAGAAATGAACCTAATGGAAAGATCTCCAAGTTCTGAAGAACCCTCCAGGGATGGACATGGGAGAAAAGGGTGCACCTTAGAGACAGTAGTGAGTCTTGTCAAAGTGAAACTTAGCCGCCGCTCAGGTGGTTGGGGCTTTAGGAAAAGGCCTAACTTCCTTTCTTGTTCACAATCCCTTTCAGGAAGAAGAGGGTGCTATAGAATTCAAATACCTTCTTGTCGAAATAACCACGGGGCCCTTGCGCCTACCCTCCACTACGCCATGTTTCGACCGGGAAGGGAAGGAGTAACGTAGGCATGTTCCGACTAAAAAGGAACGTAGGCATGTGACGACTATGGGGGCTTGAAATGAAATTGACTACCACCTGCAGATAGGAAGGAAAGAGTGATTGCAGATGATCCCGAGTCCAGAAGCAGAAGATTTATTTAGAGGAAAGAAGTTATAACAATTGGATCCCATCCTATAGCAGCTGCCTAGCTCACCCCATAGACCAAAACCAGATGAATAAGAGGAAGAACTGATGGAATAAGGCCCTACCTATTCTCCCTACTCTCCCGGCTCAATGGAATAAGGCAATTGCCCACTAATCCTCATGTCCTGAGCCTTATTTTCATACTTCTATCTAAATCAAAGATAATAGGAATCCCGATCTGGGAATAGAATCTTCTTCTTAGCAGTTGAAGAAGTGAATTGGATCATTTTCTGTTAATACTAAGCATACTTTCACTCCTTTCTCCCTTATAGTAGCAATTCTGACAACAGATGCGGATTATGTAGCAAATGCCGCTGATGCGTTACACATTGAGTTGGACAGCTTTCCTTGAGCAGATAGGACAGAGCGCCATCAACAGACATACTCGCGAAGAAAGCACCTACCCTGGGGGAACTGCCTCGATTCTCATCTCGTTCACTCACAGAAGCCTAGCTCTACTTTCTTTCTTATACCAGGAACCAAGACTTAGACGAAAGCCTTTCGCTCGTCCCTGAATGAAGATATCCCTTTGCCGGGCAAGAGAGCATTTCTTCTTTCCCTCGCTTTATTCTTTCCCGTAGTAAGTAACTTCGTTCCCCAGCCCAGACTGATTTTCCAAAAGGGCTTCCAGTAGCCTGAAAGCAAGCCTCTTTCCAAGTCTTGTCGACTCCCGGTAATGACCTACACTTATCCTGGAAAGGTGCCCCTCTCTCTGGAGAGTATTCTACCCGGATCGAAGTTTCTGTGATCACTATACGCAATACCTGCTGTTACAACTCCTTCTCCGATTGTTGAGTTGTGTTGATTCGGTTGTAATAAAAAGATTAGGATAGTTAGGACAACCATTGAGTTCTGCTTTTTGAGTTAGGGTGTAACAAGGGGGGGATTATGAATCCCCCTGAGACCTTGTTGTTATTCTATAACGACGAGACAGACCATTGTTCATAGGTTGGTTATAAGCCCGGAGATCGAATCTGATTCATCCCCTTTGAGAGGGATTCTCGTGCCAACCATAGGAAGAAGAACTCGGTTACTCATGAAGGATCGGATTGGATCAATAGCTTTGTGCTGATCTACGAACGACCCTTCTATTTATTTTCTTTCTACTTCTTCAAGTCTCCATCATCCCGATCTCTCTTTCCGGGTTTGCCTGTCCAAAGAAAACAGAACCTCTTATAGTTCAAGGTCGGAATCCTCAAACCAATAAAAATATTCTTTGACGTTCACTATTCTTATGATAAGCAGTTATGTCTCATTCATGTGATGAGAAATATGAGAATGAAAAGACGAAAATGGAACATCTACGGCAGATTCTGTGCCCCAAATCATTTATACTTTTGAAACTAAGCGGGAAGGGAGGGAAGGAGAAAGATATAACGTTTCGAGAAAGGAGTCGGAACATTAGTAGTGACGACTAAAAAGAGGCCTTGAGACAGCGAAGTTCACTCCTCTCCCGTTAACAGTCGTCACATTAGTAGCTCCTTTGACGTCGGAACATTAGTAGTTCCTCCTTCCTTCTGTCGAGCTGCTTCGCTCCTTTTGCCGCATTTGGTGCTTCTTCCTCAGACGATTCCTTCGATACTTAACGTGAAAGTAAAGGCTCTACGCCAGCCAGAAGGTATTCTTTATCCCCAACTTTCCTTGTTCTAGTTCAGATTACTCTACTTCCACTATTCCGTACTTTGCGAGACGGTAACTCTCGGGGGTTATCTTGAAGATCCAAAGGGGATTGATTCCGAAGCTATAAGGTTCGTTCACATACAATAAGATTGTATAAAGAAAGAAGGTTCTGCATCAACTGGAAAGCTTTCTAAAGCACTGTCCTTGTTCTCCTTCCTATATAAGGCACTCCCGAGAACTACCTAAAAGAAAAGGTCTGTTCCGATTCATTCTAAAACGAATTCCCTCCCGGATAAGGGCGAAAAGAAGAAGAAAGATGTCTACACGGGTTGGACACCTCCACCTCCTCTTAGAGCGGGCCAAGCAACCTTGTTCTTACGTCCGAAACTAGCTTGGTCAACTTCCTTTACTGATTCCGATGGGGACTAGACTGAAAATGGTGTAGAAAGATCAGCAAGAAGTGAGCTTAGCTTGATAGACCTAGTTTTGCCAGAAAAAGAATGAGAATATAGCTTCCCACTTTCGAATGAACTTGAAACCCGACCCAAGGAAGAAACGTATAACGTTTCGACCGTAAAAGGAGTCACGTATAATGTGACGACTATAAAGGGAAGAGACTAACAGAGTTCAGGCACTCACCTAGCTAGTTCAACTTCTAAACCCGCATAAGCTGAAGCTGAAACAGCCGTATCCGATCCTTTCCTTGCCGGTTATGGTCCCTACCTATAGCAAAAAAAAGTTAATAACTAAGTCTTAAAGTTCTTATAGGTATGTCCAGCGGTCCAGCCAGCGCAACGCTTTGATCCTGATGAGGAATTGATAATTCAAATAGCTCGTGCCTACTCTTCCAGAAGAAGCATGATGGGTCACTCCGTTTATGCATTGATTACCGGGCGCCGGATGCGTTGAGTCTGTAAGCAGACTTGGGAGTTGGGCTTGATACGCAACCATTAAGTCAGCCGCCTACCTCACTGACCTACCTGGGGATAAGAAAAACCAGATCGAGCCCGGGAGGAATAGGGGGCGGAGGAGACTTTAGACAGGACTTTTGCCACCTGATGACTTCGACGCAGCTAAAGATTTGGACTTTTTCTTTTATGGTCTTGTTGCCGAATTGGCTTAGAACCATAAATACTATCCGAAATCGTTGGGAATGAAGCTTTTCAATCTAGATCAAAGAACTAAGCCAGCGGCGAGCTAATTGCATTTGCTTCATTTTCTATCAATTTCATTTCTTTTTCATGTCCTCTTGGTTTATATTATCCCCCTATTAATTTAGGGTCTTGTCCGCCCCGGACATCTGCAACGTCCTCCCACACCTTTTTTTATATTTGAAATCTGTGACAAGCTGAAGGAAAAGACTGACCCATTCGGTGACTTTCGCGGTCGCCCTCACTGAACCAACTTGAATCTGAACTCAAAGATTATATAAGAGCACAAGAGGCAGATTTGATTGGCTTGGTGGAACGGAAGAACGCGATCTACTCCAACATCCACAATTACTGGATCTTGATAAGAGGTAGACGCAATCCCCTTCGCCCACCGGAACTTTTCCTTGACTTCTGTCGGTACCCCCAATAGTGAAATCCTTGAATTTCTCTATCAATTCCAAACCTTCGTTGAAGAGTTTCAGTTAGGCAGCTCAACCGCCTTTAGAATTAGCAGCATCACCTTTAATCCATTGTGAGTCATCGGGAATAATCAACTGATGTCCACGATCTAAGTTTCGTGGTCTACTATGGGATATGCCTTCGTGGGAAATAACGAAAGTTTCGTAAGGGGACCACCTTAGGCACCAACGTGATAGCCGTGGCATTTATCTCTCCTTACCTCCTAATGGCATTAGCTTCGGGACAATCTCTTTCCTTAATCCTTGCCACTTTGGCACATCCCTAGTGGTTTGTCATTCATTTCCGTAAGTAATAGTAGTGGGTCAATCCTACCGGACCCTAAAGGTACCACTTATCCGGCAGCCATAAACTTGCCGGTTTCCAAGCGCCATAGCAGCCATTGTGATGTGATGGACCGCCGATCAGTCTTCTTCCTTAAGATATTTCTAGTTAGGACCATCTATCCTATCCGATTTTGATTTTGATATCTATTTACACAAATACCTCGACGATTTCCGCTCGTTAATACATAAAGTCCCATAAGCATATCTTGAGTTGGTA
>JAOWBF010258220.1:0-12371 GCA_028566175.1 Vinca major
TGTTTGACTCACATTTTTCTAACTGATTTCTGTTGACCCGTCAAAAAATAGACGGGAGGACTTTACACACCAAACATTGTTTGAGGCTTTTAAAAACAAAAAAAAATCTTTAGAGACTGTAACTCTGGATAAAAATTATTTAGGGACTATTTATACTAATTTACCAAAAAAGAGGACTCAAATGTGAACTTATTCATGTAGTCCTCCTACATTATATTTTGGTATGGTTGAAATCCTAACGAACTTTTAAACTTTTTTTTAATCCTTCTAGGTCCACTGGTCCTTCCGATGTGAATAGTTGTGATATGAAGCAGGTCCATTGTACATATGGTTCAAACTAATCTCATTCTAACGAGGAGAGAGACAATTTTATAATGACTTGGTTAATTCTGATTATATCAAAAAAATTCCTTCCGCCATACATTGGATGGGTCAATGTTAGTCAATGAATGGGCGGTCAAATTATATTATTATTATTTGGGTGTAAATTTTAACCGAATTGAGCGAAATTAAACTTACACTTGGCTCACATAAAATTCGAGTTTGAATATTGAGCTTACGCTCACCGTCCGAACCCGTTGACACCCTAACAGTAATGAAAACTGATTTTTCTTTATGTTCTTTCTTACATGTATTAATTTATATCATAAATTAACGATTAAAAATAAAACTTTGCAATTGCTATAAGAAGTAACAATTGAAATATATTTATTTATTCAATTTCTCAATCACTAGCTTAACAAGGCAGCAACATTTACTTCATCATTTTGATTACAAGTCACCAATACAAACGCCCCCCAAATGACAGTCTCGAAAAACCTTTGTAATGACATGTCTGATATCCTCGTAACGGCTCTCTTTCTTGTAGGCACAGAGGCAACGAACATATGGCTTTGCAGCTGCGCAACATGTCGGGGGTGGCGGCCTTATCACGGGGATCCTATAATATTCGCATGCTCCCAACCATTTTGGTTCACATGGATCCGAACCCGGAGCCTCGGCCCGAAGTTGACCTACAAGCACAACCAGTACCATTGCCATCATGCACATTGCAAATTTAGCCATCTTTCTTTAGAGAGGATCTGGAGATGATATGAGATGAGAGAAAGTATCAGGGGAAGCTATGGATATGATTAGTAGTGATAGCGAGTATATAGTTGAGCTACTAAGCAGCCCTATTTATAGTGCCATAACCGACTTCATACATTGATTAGATGGGATTACATTGTTGAATTTTTTAGGCGAGAGAAGATATTACATGAATAGATATGGGATTACATTGTTGAATTTTGAGTGGAGAGATAAGAATATGATTTGGTTTTATTATTATTATTATTATTTAATTTTTAATTTTTTGGATTGTAGGGTTAGTAAGCTGGGCGCTATAATTCGGTATCGAATCTGAGACCTCTCAGTCTCAGGCAGAAGTGTTCCCCACTGGGCTACAATATAAGGAAGAGGAAGGAATGATTTTTACCTTGACCAAAAGAAGGCTTGTGTGTACAATGGGCAAAAAATCAACCGTTATTATTTTGCGTCTCGCTTTATATTTCCACGAATAGATGATTGTATTTATTCACGTTTTCCTTACGGGTTTCACTATTTCGTTTATGTTATAATTTTTTTAGTTAAAAAATTAATACATGTTAATTTCTTATTAGTAGAACATAGAATGGGACATCGAACAAAAATAGGATATTCTTACCATGTATAATGATATTTTAATCTTACTACCACAATCAATAAGAAGACTGCTATCCCTTCGATCTTGTGTGTTAGGAGTGACATTTTTTTCAACTCTCATCCTAATTTGGATTAATCTTACTTGGCAAAAAAAAAAGTACAAGCATGAATAACTAATTGCAACTTGAGTTGCCATGTTAAGGAGATCACTTCCGAGTTTCGAGTCATATAGGTCATCTCTCCAATAAGAATCAGACTTTATGAGTATGACCTGATCAAGTAGATTAATTCCACTGAGGATGCTAATATTGAGTGCTCTAAGCAGAAAAAGAAAAGGAGTACTGGCATGAATAATTACTATATTTAATAGCTAAAATATTGATTGAGCTGGTTAATATCATACCCATTTTACAACACAAACATTACAAGATATCTTTCTAACATAGTTCTTTTACAGGAAAAAACTCTTTTTGCATTGAGTAGCTAGTAGCTTATCACTTAGATTGAGATTGAAAACTCCTAAATGACTTTCAAAGATACGATGGAAATAAATGTGATAGTTTCTTGAATTTTGACAGTACTTCATATTTCAGTAACTTAAAGGTAAGGTCGTGTATAATTCTATCTTTGTAACGTGTATGATATATTCATATATAAAAGATGAAATCAAATTCATTTTTCCCCAAGGATTTGCAGCGATAATAAATTAGATATCCAAATGCCTAACTTAGGGTTTATGAATATACCAGGCTTCATGCATTAAGTACGAGAAAATATACCTATTGAGGCTCTCATGAAGAGCTTTGTGTATGCCAAGTAACCATTTCAAAAAAAAAAAAAAAAAAAATACCACGTAAACAAAACATCAGACAACAAACTTTCTAGGGGCATCCTTCTGCAAACAGGTCAAGAATATGGTTTCCCAGTTTCAAATCTAGGAAGGTTAAAGATTCCAAGTGAAGGTCAAGAGGTTTTGTATAAAGTCTATGCTCAAGTTGAGAGTCACCAATTTAGTTTCAATACTAACACAAACTCAACCATCAAAAATATCAATAGTTGTATCCAAACAATTAAAATAAGTCGATAGTTGTTCCTTAATAGTTGTTCTTGAACAAATATCAAATTTTCCTAAACGTTTGATTGGAAATCAACAAACACTATGCTAATGAAAATCCCTACCAACACTGGAAAGAACCCGGAAATTCACAACCACAGTTAAACCCCAAGTATCTCGTGTCTCACTTATTTCTAACATGAATGATAGAGCCAAAATTTCACGTAAAATCTACAAAATGCTTCTTTAAATGTCTAAACACAACCTAGATGATAGACCTACTTAAAACATGCAGGCAAATTAGACTAGCAGAGATCATTTCATCAACAATCACAGAACCCCCATAAGCCAAATGCAATTAGGTTCAAAACCATAACAGCAACATTTAACGATCAGAGCATCTTAAAATGATTTAATGGGCTAATGGCTACAACAGACGCCTATGATTTCTATACTGTTGCCTATAACTTTCAACTGAACATAACAAAAATCCATAAGCCCTATATATAAGCTAAAAATGACATTCTTTGAGAAGTAAATAAAAGTCTAAGCTATTTGAAAATTCAAGCAATAGTACAATTGTTCCAGAATGACCATCACAAACATGTAACTATGACCACTGCAAGCGAACAAACAATGCTGCTACTTTATCTGAGGCCCCGAGAGTATGCATGGACGCCAATTAGCCAAGTTTACTAATATGGACTGTAGCGCATGAAAGATCTGCTCCTTGGAACCCTCCTGCATAGAAGAGAAAGTTCATGAGAATCTAAAAGCATTCAAGAATATTAACGTAAATCTCACTGGACGGAAATATAGTTGTCTTTATACACGACTTCTCCAACTTCTATTCGTTGGCACCAAAAAGAACAGGCACTGCCTACTCATACAGGATTGTTTCAGGAACTATATAAAGATTCAATTCTAAGTCATCAAAACCAATACAACATTAAATGTTCATATTCTGAGACGAGTACAAGGGTGCGCTCTCTAAGAATTTCAGGACACGAGTAAAAGGGTGCACTCTTTAAGAAATATTGAATCCTCATATTTATGCAAGTTTATTTCTCAAATAGCCAGATACAAAAAATTCCCACAAAAAAACAGCTTTTAGCCTAATTAGCTAACAGCATCATCAAAGAACGCATTCAGGAGCATTTATCATAATATAATTATCAGGACACTAGGAAGGCAATATGTCATAAAGGACTGTAACTGAACGAACATCTATACTTACCCATAGCCATATGAAGGGAAGAAGGGGGGGCCTGGCATGAACGGCCTCCTGGAGAAGCGTCTTCCTCGAGGCTGCTTCATCCCGGGAAGATTTGTTCGCTTAGGTGATACCTGCAGGAATTCAAATCGTTATTGTTGAATGTGGTATTAGAAATCACAGTAATAAAAACCTTTAAGTATTGTTATGCTCAAAACCTTCAGAGGTCGACCATGCAACTCGGTTTCATTTAGGAGCAGCGCGCTTTGAACAGCTTCTGCTTCCGCGAACTCCACATAGGCATATCCTTTTGGTTGACCAAACGCATCACTCATGATGGTAACACGGTTCACAGTGCCACAGTTATGAAAGTGATGCTGCACATCCTCCGGTGTACACTCATAGTCCACCTAATATAGTAAATATAGAAAGCACAAAAATTAAACTGTTAACACGGAGCATATCCTCCGGAGAGAAAATCAAGCATGAAATCCTAACTTGCAATTATAAAATGGTTTCAGGTCCTATTTCATACAATATTATGTGAATCTCAGATTTGATTGTAAAAAGTGCAAAGAGATGCACACATTTGAGAAATCAAAATAAAACTTTTAAGTTATTGCATATCTCCTCGTCGCTACAAAACCCATTAACTTTACACAGGAAGATTCGCATAACTTAAAAGGGTAAAAACACAACAATGAGAATAAGTTATGTCGATAAGGTACTCTGTGCCTCACATTTCCAACATATATGGAACGAGAGTCAGCCTCCTCCTTTTCGGCCAGAGCAGCAGCAGCTGCCATTTCTTCATTTTCTGAAACAAGACCGACAATCAGTTATTTATAAATAACCAGTTTATGCTATCAAAGCATATTTAGACTGAAATTTATGTTAAATGCTCATATTAACAGACCAAGATATATTTCTAAATGGGTGAATGAATGATTGGGGACTTAATGGGTTATGCTATTGTTGTTGTTGTTGTGGGTGAATGAATGATCCCCCAGAAATGTCTAAACAATTTAAACAATTCACATCTGTAAGTATTAATACACACTTTCAATGCTGCTGGATCTGGGTGAGTAAGTGATTTTTGTTCCGAACAACCTTAAACTACATGCTACCCAACCAAAGGTTAATTCAAACACAACCAATGAGTTTTGATCAATTGAAGAGTTTCCCTCTTTATCCACAAGAAAAGAATTGACTTTCATCTCAGGATCCAAAGACAGGAACTACCCAGTGAAACTCCCGTTCTACAAATCCTTTAAGTCCGCTGTGCTTTTCGCTTATCAAACACTGAGGGTTTAAGAAACGGTTAATAGAAAGAAAAAAAAAGTCAAATAGATACACAGATACAAGCATTCAGCATTACCCATTTAACTTTGCTCTACAGATGTATCCTTAATAGGAAACAGTAACGATTCATTCATCAACAATGAATAAACGAGATCCAATCAAGACTTTTCTTTCTCAGTTTTTTCATGCAAAATAGATCAGGAGGCTCCGCTCTCAACTAATATTCTCCAAAAGTGGATTGTTAGTCAGTAGTGGAAACTTTTTTGCGGATAAGAAACACATAGCAAAATCTTTCTCTACATTACTTACTATTTAATCAAACAAATAAATTCACATCATTCTTTCTTGGTATCGTAATTGACCACAGAATCTTAACGAATTTCAATGACTCATTTATCATTATAACCAATTTTAACAGATTAAAAGCACTCATCAGTAGGCTTTTTCTTCTTCACTTGCCCTTTCTAGCCCCTAACAGTAAATCTTCAGATATGTGTGAAACAAACAAATCCTAACCAAAGATCAAGACTCGAAATTCTCCAATCTATCAGCATGACGTGGTATAGACATGTATAAGCAAACAGAAAGACTGACTATTCATACAGAATTTGTAGGTCTACAGAAACACACATATATAGTTTATGTGCCTGATTTGCATGTTGTATGAATAAATCGAATTTTACCTTCTTGCTGCGCACCTTCCCCAATTTCACACTGTGCACGGAGTTTGGAAGCTTCTTCTTCAATCTGCTTCAGCCTCTTCCTAACGTTATCCATCCCCTATTCATCACAAATACACAAAAAATCAACACACATACAGACACAAAGCATGCATATACAAGAAATTTACAAATTAACAAAAAGAAAGGCGCGTGTACAGAATCCACATGAATTCAACTGATATACATGTACAAACGAATCAACAAATGAAGAAAATCAAACCTCCTTTTCCTCCGCTAAACAATTAACATATACACAAACACTTGGCGATCGTGCAGAACCACATGAATTCAACTCATATACATTTATTTTTTTCAATTTCAACTCATATATAAATGAATCAGCAAAGGATAAAATCAAACCTCATGTTCTCCGCTTCAGAAATTTACATATAAACAAACACTTTGAGCGCGTGTGAAAAATCCACATGAATTCAACTCATATACATTTAGCTTTTTCAATTTCAATTTTCAACTCAATAAATGCATAAACGAATCAGCAAAGTTATAAAATCAAACCTCCGTCTTCTCGGCTTTAGAAATTTACATATAACAAACACTGTGAGCGCGTGTGTCCAAAATCACATGAATTCAACTCATAATTTTTTATTTTTTATTTTTTCCCGAATCTCAACTCATGCACATGTATAAACGAATCAGCAAAAGGAGTGAAAAAAATCAACCTCTTTTTTCTCAGCTTCCGACTTGGAAGACTCTGATACAGCTTCAATTTGATTTTGAACTCCAGAAATTTGTTGCTCTTGCTGCTGCTGAATGTAGTCACCGTTCTCCATAGCTCTTCACCGAGATTGAAATTTTTTGCTTAGAAAAATGTATATGGAAATGAAAACCGCATGCCTCTCTGAAAGGTGTATATAAACAAGTTCAGTTCCAGCGGCGGACTTGAAAGGAAAATTTTAGAGATGTTGTATTAGGTTAATCGTTGTCAAAGTAACGGATGGAAAAGCATATAAGGAAGTTGAGTTGAGTTGAGGAGGATTATTACAAATATCCAAAGAGAGATTACAGAAATCCTACTTTGGGGGTCGTTGGGGGTTGGGGCTGAGCTGGGATCGATGGTGTGGGAGAAGACAGAGCCTGAAAACTACTACTGCCGAGTGGTTTTTCGCAATGGCGTTTGTTATTTCGGTTAAACCGGGTTTTACCCGCTTTCTTTTCCCCTTTGTTCATTCCTCGTCCCTCTTTTTTTAAAAAAAAAAATTAAATAAATATAAAGATCAAAATGGTAGACTACAGTGTAACTTACAGGGTGTTACAAGTAAGTTAGATGATGCGTCATTCGCATAAGGCGTCCGCACTAGCATCCCAAAATACATAGAAAACAAAGAACTATGTTATGCTATATCCACACAAAGAGTTTAAGCTCTAATATGATGTTATCTAACTATTGTGCACCTACCAAGTAATCTATATGTTTAAAGTTGAGACCCCAAAGTTTACGAAAAATCAATATAGAGTGTTTGATACTCTCTAACTTCTCACTCTAAACTATTACAAAGTAGGCAAAACGAAAGTAATAAATCATATTACAGCAAAGTTCTACAAAAAAGTATGTTACTTTAGGCAAAAAAAATCTTGCTGCACCATAGTAAGCTTGTAAACTTCGTTGGCTGGAAATTGTGATAATAAAACATCCCCTCATTTGATTTCATGGATTATTGTGATAACGAATATTTTTTTTGTGCACGTGATTTAGTATTTTAATGATTAATTTCTTGTTTAACGGCTAAAAATATATGTATTTGAATTTGTTTTGGATTGAATTTTTTTCTCAGGATTTTAAGTAGTAAATGGTTTGTCAAAAGAGATTTGAAACTTGTAGTGAAAATTTGGGATGTAATTGGTAAACAAGTGTATTGTCTTCATATAGTAGTTAATTTTTGTTTTGTTGAAGTAACTATATTTGATTTTTAAACTTTATCATCAAATCAAGTTAATTCAATGACCGGTCATGAATCAAACACCAGTTCTCTCATTTCAAATTAATATTTTCTTCTTGAAAAAACATTTTATATTTTCATGTAGAGGAAACTCATTTTCAATTTGTAAATGTTAAAAAAGTACTATTCCAATTTTCTTGAATTATTTAAAAATAAAATTAGGGTGCAATTTTTCTTTTGAAACTCCATAAGTCTGCTGTTTCTATTTTATTTTATACACATCATGTCCGAGGATTGGAGGGAATTTATAAACAAAATTTCTGACAAATATCACCTCTATTCAGAGTATTGGAAGGCGTACGCCTTTTTTCCTCATTAGAATATGAACTTAGCTTAAAACTTTTAATTCAAAACAAAAGTACTTCAGTGAAGCTTAAAGAAGTGTCACCAGAAAATGCCATCAGAATACTCGTTACATCCGGGCAAGAGTTGCCCTAAATGATAGGTGTAAAAACAGTTATGTCCACCAGTATGAAGATGCACTAGATTATGTGTGCATCGGCATTTAGCATTTCATAGGAATTAACTGGCCTGTGATGATCCATAATATGAATTCCAAGTTTGATTTGCGAAGTTCAGCGCTTCTACCAATCTTTTAGCTTCTTGCTCCCTTTAGGTTTTCCTATGGGCGCATTCAATCCAGCCATTTTGGCATTGTACTTGGCACGGAGTGGATCATTGAAAGTCCAACTGCATGAAAACAACTCAACATTAGCAACGACAAAATATGGTGAAGAGTAGTAGTAAATAAAATTCAACTACAAGGAGTGTAGCACGGAAACTGGTGAACTTATTCTCGACTCAGCTAAGAAAAACGCAGAAGCATATTGTTCATGAGCAAGATGTTGAAAGAGTTAAAATTGATAGGCAATAGGTACTACTGTACTAGAGCGATGTCAAGAAACAATTCATCCATGTCTTGCTTGAACAACATATATTCACTGCTCAACAGATGCAAAACTTCTTTCTAGGCACTTAGATCGGGTAAAAGCAATAAGCACATCAAGAATTCGAATCCAATTTGACAAGTTCAAATCTGCTGATCTCCCTCTAAAGGAAACAAATTATCTACTGTGTTTATATTAATAGGCAACAAGCTGGCTCATTATGCTACCATCAAATTAATGAATAAACGTGATAATGAAGGTAACAGCATGCCTTGTGATTAGTGGAGACACTGAGATATTCCTTAAAACAATCACATTGTAGAAATAGAGAATTTTCCTCCCAACATAGGCATCACATATTCTCATTGAATATTTATTTGGGGAAAAAAGACACATCATTATGCTTCAGGGGATACAACTTTAGACAAAAATGTGCCCTGCAGAATGCAAATGAAAAGCAGGTATTGCTGTAAATAGAGGTAAGAATCAGAAAATCTGAAAATTTTCTGATAGTGTAGTTATGAACAATTCAAATATGAGCTAGTGGAGTAAGCTTCCCCCTTTTTTGGAGGTCTCTTGTCATATGATTCTTCTTACTACTAATTCTCTATATATGAACGTCCACACATTTGTAGGTGCATATTCACAATACACTAGTATCAAATGGGCGTTGAAATAGGCAGAGCATCAAGCATGATGATTAATGTGTTTTATGTGGCAATTTTATTATTTTATCAACAATCATGACAAAGTCATATTCTATTTGTAAGCAATTATGGGAAGATGGAATCTGTACTTACGGATTATTCCAATCAGTTGTGTCCTCATTGACGAGATGGGTCCATTTAGTCCTTCCACTGCGCCCAAAGTGCTTGACCTGCATGACTTTAGGCAGTATAGTCTTATCCATTTTATCCTCACCAGTCGGAGCAGAGAAATCACGATGATAGATGCCAGCTGCACCCGCAGTTCCAGCAGGGTCATTTGGATCTTCTTGGAAGAAAGCACCTCGGTGGTAGTATTTCTGCATAAACCTCCACTTCCGTTTGGGTGCCGGAGCAGTTTTGGGATTTCTCCTCTCATATTCCCTTCTCTCCTCTTCTGTCATGTTCCTTACCTTCTCAATCTCTTCCTTATCCTTCAATATTTTCTCCCTCTCATCCCGATCCCTTTTGATCCTTGCAATTTCTCTTACCTTCCATGCATTGTATTCCTCTTCCTCATTCATCTCGTCATCAGTATCAACATCAGCAACATTAGCTTCCAGTTCCATATTCTTCTGCATCTCTTGAGCCTCACGAATCTTCTCGACCACCAACTGTTTTGTTTCGACTTTCCTCTCTTCCAACCTCCGTTTCTCCAACTCCTCTAGTGCCCTTTCTTCCTCTTCAAGCCTCTCGCGTTCAGCTATCGTATCTCTCTCGGAGTTCGGTACAAAAACTGGCTTCACCATGGCAATGCCCGTTGTTTCTTCTTCAGAATCAGTCTCATACTCAGACTCCTCCTCCTCTTCTTCTACTTCCTCCTCTTCTTCCTCAGGGAGCAACGCAGCTTCTTCCTGTTGCTTCTGCAGCAACTTCTCCCTGATCCTCCTCCTCCTCTCCTCCAACGCATCCTCGTCCTCTTCCTCTATATCCATACCTTCTTGCCTCCCACTCTCCTCCTCAATTGTCGACACAATCTCAGCTTGACGAATACGCCTATGATCAGCTCTAACATCCTCATCAATCCTACTCTGAGCCAATCGACGTAACCTAGGATCATCTTTCCTCGCAATATCTGAATCTTCATGACGAGGAAACACTTTCTCGAGGGCATTCGCCCTCGCCATCCTAATATCCCCATCCTCATCTATGTCATCGGCCCACTCAGGTGCTTTTCCAGGCCAGTATCTTTTAACTTTAGTTTGCCCAATTTTACCCCTAAGCTTATCCCTAATCGTGATCACAGTGTCGCTAACTCCCGCTGTTACAGACATAGCTCCAAATTAAACTACCTCTTCCAGCAACCTAGGTTTCCAATTTACCTAAAACGAACAAAAAACAAATAAAAACTGAAACTTTATCTCTTGCTCAAAATAAAAAATTGGACATACGGAAAAATTAGGGTATACAAAAATATGAAATGAAACCCTAGTGTAATTGATAGCTGTGACAATAGCAAGTATTTATTACCTTGTCTCGATTCGATGATGCCTTCGTCCGTGAGGGATAAATATACTTCAATTAGCAGAGTTTAAGGATTTTCCTAATTTTATCGTTATCCAATGCCGTCGCCGCAGTGCGACGGTGGAGAAAGGGGAAATTCTCTCGCCGTTGTGTATCGTTGTCTAAGAATTGTGTGTCCGTTGGCCACCATACGACGGTGGAGGGAGGGGAAATCGCGGTTATTTTCGTCCAAATTAAGCCCAACTAGATATTATAGCCTAAGAACTGTGAAGGCATATCGTTAAGTGGGCCTTCAAATTAAGCTCAACAAAAAAAATATCATATATTGGTCTACTTTTTTATTCTTCCTATTTTTCTCTCGTGTTATATTCTTCTTTTTTTTTTTTTGGAAGCCCAAGTGGGCGTATACCCAAAGGGGAGAGTAGCACACCTTGCAAGAGAAGAAAGAGAACACAAGAAAGGGACAATTTAAAGCATGTCTCATGCGCGGGGAGGGTATCGAACCCACGACCTTTCGTGGGCAGACTGTTACCCCACTTAACTAAGGACCTGTGATTCTATTCTTCTTTTGAAACTATCTATTGTCTCAACTAAATTTCACTATTCTTTTTTTTCTCTCTGGTTTTTTATACCGCTATTTAGTTATTGGCCCAACTAATCTAGTTGATATTTTATTGGCACATCATCAATTTCTACAAACATCCAGCAAGAATTCATGCCCTTTTTTTCTTTTGTTTCTTTGACTTTTGTTGTTTGAGAGATTTTTTTCCGTTGAATTATAGGGTTTTTCTTACTTTGTTTAGTTTAGAATAAACGGAAAAATTTATGATTAGACGTATTACGGAATGTTTTATAAAGTAATATAGAAGAATTTATTGGCAATAGCAACCATTAATAATGCCAATATCTTTTAAATTTGTGATGAAATAGTTAAATTTCAGTGTAAATAAGTGTTGACATGTATTGTGTGAAGCATTTATTAACTGTTGTATATAAAATTTGATGACTGAAAATGTATATTTCTAATACCTATTGACTTTTTTTCTAAGAAATAGTTGAAGAACAAGTACTCTACAAGTGAAAGTAAATGTATGTTTAATGAATTCTTTCAACAACAACAACAAACAACAACAACAACAACCAAGCCTTAATCCTAACATATTGGGGTCGACTACATGAACCAAAGTAAGAATCGCGTAAGGTCATCCACATGGATACATTCTCTCCATTTCTTTCGGTCTCAAATACAACTATCATATAGTTATAGCGGCTTCATATCCCCTTTTATCACCTCCGTCCACGTCTTTCTCGGTCTCCCTCTACCTTTTACGCCATCAATATTACATAATCCTTCAATTCTCCTAACCGGGGCATCACTTGGCCT